>JACBYL010001149.1:0-29134 GCA_015266385.1 Trichoderma oligosporum | reverse complement strand
TATATTATTTAAGTTTATAATTATTATAAAGCTTAATTATACTTAATAAAGCGCAAGAAGGATTATATAAATAGCTTTATTTTATTATAAAGAGAGTGCTTTATATTAACTAGAGTATATATATTAATTTATATAGTATAAATTATTAATATATAACTCTATATTATTTAAGTTTATAATTATTATAAAGCTTAATTATACTTAATAAAGCGCAAGAAGGATTATATAAATAGCTTTATTTTATTATAAAGAGAGTGCTTTATATTAACTAGAGTATATATATAAGGGCGCCTCAATAAGGCCACATATCCTTAACAACGGGGCTAATAGGAGCTAGTCTCCTTCCGGTCTATCTTATCTTTACACGTGGGGAAGCAAACTTAGGCATGTAAAAGTGGCGGCAGCTTACAAACATGAAGCTCGCTCGCTCTAACCACTCCAACCTATTTCCACTTCAATCAAAGTCTTAAGCAGGGTTCGTGTCAAAATGTCAATTCTAGTCTTTTGCTCCTCCATCCTTGTCATTCATCACAGGAAACTCGAAGTCAAAGAACAAGTGGTGCAATCGTTATGCTTAGTCAACAACAGAAAGCAACCTACCACTTCGTGCAAGTATCTGATCCAAAGGACTCTGCCGGATGGAAGCGCGAGGTCCGCATATATGCCGCCCGAAATTCTCGTGCTCGCCAAGAAAGAGTCAGTAAATATCAGCACCAAAATGCCAAAGAAGACAAGAGGATCGGTCAAGGACAACAGTTACAAGCCAATAACGTACGGCAAACAATTCACGCCTCTCATATTTTGCGGGTCCTGAGTGCGGCAAGCACAGATCCTTTTGACACTTTTGTTCGAAAACTTTTACCGATTGAAAAACTACTGCTTCATTATTGTGAGTCTCATTGTTTCTATCATCGCCATCATGTTGTTGTCTGTGATTCATTTCCAAACGAATATTAAATCGCAGAGCGGTGATCTAATTGTACATAGACGTAACTACTATTGTTCAAAGACCAAATGTATGCTTTTCATTCAAATCCAAGGATGATGAAAATCTATTTCGACATGGCATGTCAACGCATTGGATCCAAATGGCCATGGCTAATATTGGCATGCTGGCTTCCCTCTTTCTTACCACTTGCCGGCACCTTTGCGAATATGAAAATGCTAAACAATATAGCTTATTGGCTCTGAAATACAAATCCCAGTGTATATTGATGCTCAACATAGCCATTTCTCAGGAAAGACCAACTTTTCGTGACACAATTATTGCAACAACGTTGGCACTTACATCAGATGCAGTAAGCATATATTCCTATTCAGCCTTCTCAAGCGCTATGTCTCAATGATATTAGTGCTCAAGCCTTACTACAATGTGTTTACTTTCAATAGGTAGAATCTGGTGACGCGGTTGCCGCCGATCAACACTTGCAAGCGGCTAGAACGATGGTGATAACAAGAGGAAGTATAGAGACATCTGGCATGAATGCATTTTTGATGAACCTAGTGACATGGTCATTCGTATCGTGGCGTTCATCATTAAAAATTAAAAATTAGCTTATTCATTGTGCAAGTAGAGATATGATAGTGGTAGGATTGGAGCCTATACTATTAATTGAGATAACCAACCATGATCTCTACAGATTCAGTATTGTTAAACTACTTAAAGCTTAAAAAATCGAAAAGCATGGTTATTGATTAATAATTCTATTATCCTGAATATCTACGCTAGTTTGCTCATTCGTATCCACGGCATTCTTCTCCTTTAGGAAATAAGTCTGCAAGTAAATAGTATGTTGATAAAAGAGGTGATGTATAAGTTCAAGCAGATGAGCGGCTGTGGCTGCCTGCAAAATAAAACCTAGAGTTATAGGTGATTATAAATTTGAGATTAATCCAAAATCACAATCGAATAGCTAAAAAATCGCAATATGCTGGTTACGATATGTTCTCCTCAGTTAATGTAACGTAACAATGATCTCTCAATGTGTTTCTATTCTTGGTTTTTTAATATTTTCATTTCTAGACTATGATTGTCATTGTCTTTAGCCTTAAAGATTGGAATTGAAAACGTTTATCGCTTCTATAACTGTCTGTTTGGCTGCTTCTTGGTAATTATACCCACCGCGGCGATAGAAGCAGAAAGCAGCAGTGCATGTCTAATAGTGCTCAAGACATGCACGACCAGTATAGCTGCTTTAATTAACAACCAAACTGTTTTTGGTTGTATCCACAGCCCCAGCAAGTAAATGGTGCTAAATATGATAATCAGTATTATGTCAATATAGTCAAGGAGCAATTATTGCTCACCATTTACAAGACTGCAATCCCAAGGATCACAGTCTCCATAAACGTAAAAGTCCCAACTTCCATGAGGGGTGGCATATTTTACTCTAATGTGATCTCCAACTGCGACGTCGTCGGCCCAAAGTGAATATCCTCCAATACAACCAACATTTCCTGATGCTCCATTGATATGACCATTGCATGTAACCACACCATTATCAGTTGCTTTGACATCAATACCAGTCGTGAATTGGCTGACGGAAGAACTTCCAGTGATAATCAGACAAGCGGAAACGACTTGGGTTTGTAAAAGGCCAATAACCGACAAGGAGAAAGAAGAGGGTTTCATTGTAGTCTAGAATCAATTGTATAATGCTAAATGTAGCTGATAATTGTAAATTTGAACGTATTTCATTTCGACTTTTATATTTTGACTGTCCCTTATCTCCTCGGCCATTAGTTGAATTCACGGTCCCATGATTCTCTTACGTCCCCGAAGACCTATATAGAAGATTTATCTTTGAAGGATCGAGGTCGCACCGGCGGTTCCTTCTCGGGGCTGAAAACAAGCTTATAATACTGCTTAATCCGACCATAGCCTACTCTGTATTCAGTTGGGGTCTCATCTCGGATCATGAACAATAACTCTTGGTAATGTTCATATGATGGAGTCTGGACTAAAATAAATGCACTCTAGCATTTTAACATCCGCCTTTAGCCCCCGCTATCTTAGCCCCCGCCAAAGCAACTATTTTAAACTCGAGGTTCGGGGGATGAAGCGTCACGTCGGGACCGGTTTGATATTCTGCCCTTCCGTAAACAGACCAATGCCTGCCATTTAGATACAAATGCAGCTATACACGAGATGGATCATTAGCACATGCATCTAGGTGACTAGCTAAGGGTTAAAGGGAGGGGCTAGAGGAAAGTACTCATTTAGCATCAGATATATGATTAAATCAATTTTAAACTTAATGGGGCAGGGTCTTTGCTTGAAATGCTGATAGAAACTCTTGCAATGACAAGCGTTTTTGGGCCTCTATCACCGGTATAAAGCTGTTAAGGCATGATGCATATAGCTTAATATACCTGCCAACAACCACCTTACCACAGGCCATAACCTCACTGCCTCTCTGCGCTTCTATGTCCAATCCCGATACTCTTATCATGAATTGCAAGAGAAGGCAATGGTTGGGTAACATTAGGTAGAAATTGTTATAGTGAATGCTAATCTTAGCAATCAATTCGCAGTCACTGCCACTCGCGTCCTACCTATCACGCACCACCACCATTCTTTTGCTTGCATAATGCCCGTCATACATAAAATTAAGCCTCCATCTCTACCCAATCCTTGATTAACACGTTGATAAAAGCGGCTTACTTTTGCCTAATTAAGTTCTTTAAGATTTCAGTTTTTATGGAACTAAAAGGTTGAGGAGGTAGATATAGCCTACTAGTGCAATATACGTCGGCCAGACATCGGACGCGTGGTTTAAAAATCAAGTCTATTTGCGCCTTCTTATCACTTTCTAACCTTGCGGCCGCCATACTCGCTGTCCCTCTTCCATCTCCCTTTTCCTGGGAAGAATCTCCCTCAACATCTCATTCACCCCTTTCCCTGTGTCTCGTGCCGTGGCCCAATGTCTTGGATAGCCCAGACTTACCTCCTCGTAAGTCACGCCTTCTTTTATATCAGTCCTTCTTACATGTAGGTGTCCCGATACAACCGCTTCTGCGCCTCTATAAACCTCCCCAAAACGCCCAGCCTCCGCCCAATCTCGTGTCCTCTTCGTTCCACACCACAGAGAGAACCGTGGTATCTTTGGGATATGAATCAAGTCCTCTCGTAGTGGCCAATGGTTTACAATCACAAATTTTGAACTTGGATATCGTGTTGCGTAATCCGCAAACTTGAGCTCCCACTTCCCGCACAGTTTCATACTCCATTCGTCCCGTGAGGCATATGGGTCTGGGTGCAGCAGTGCCTCGTCCGTTGCCCAAATGTTCTCTTCCATCGCCCAGTCTAGCGCCTTCTCCCGGGATACCTCTCCCGGACGAAATGAATAGTCATATAGCGTAAACACAAGCGCAATCACGACTTCAACGCCGTCTGGCCCCTGCCATAGCATCCAATCATCCTCAGGGGTAAGTACGCCATGTTCACGCGCCAATGTCACAAAGGCGTCGTACTTTGCCTCGCCTCGAAGAAGATCAGCGGGGTGCTCGGCCATGGAAGGCGAGATAGTGTAAAGCTCATGGTTTCCCGGTACCCAGAACACATGCGTGAAGCAGGCTTTGGCGCGCTTGAAGGCAGCAATTAGGTGCTTAGCTGATTCACCAATATCACCTGCGAGGATAAGGCCTGTGCCAGGAGGCTTGGGCTGCAGACGCTCCCATTCCGAGGCATTGATTTGATGTGCTAGGTGCAAGTCTGAGATGGCATATAACTTGGCCATGATTCTTGAACGGGCGGGGAAGGTTGAGAGGAGTGGGGGCGGGGAACAGATTTAGTTAGAAATACTAGCAAGAAATAAATACTATAAAAGATTGAATATTCAAATATTCATAATTATTATATAAATATTTATTCCATAATATTGCAACATATATTATGTACTATATTTTTTAAAAGTCAACTATATATATTTTTAAATTAAACTTTCTAAATTATTTAATAAATGTAAAAGTACTATAGGGCCTGTAGGTTAAAGACCTTATTATATAAGCTGTTGTAAAGGGCAATGCTAGCACTTTGTGCTAGCATTGGCGAATCTTTTGATCATTGGATCAATTAGTACCCCTTCTAATTGTTGTTACATATTCACTTTGGATTTAGCTTAGCCATTTACCTTTGAATATGAAGCAACTATATATACATATATTGTTGCTAAAGCAATTGGCGTCGGAAATAGTTGCGAAACATAAAAAGCATTCAGCGGCCGTTATGGAATAGAGCGGCCAAATAGCTATAGTCTCTAAGGTATGGAAGAAAATGATAGTCTATTGAGTCTTCAAATATAACAGAGTTCTAATATATTCCATCAAAAAGAAAAAAAGGGAAAACAACAATGAGAAGGAACTGCGTGAAGATATATAGGTACTCTTCAGAGAAAACCCTAAATCACTGCAAACCCAATCAGGTTTCAACATCTTTTGCCAATTAATATCTATGTGAAGTACCGCCATCTACACGGGATGCTCTTTCATGAACTATAATGTGTTTGAATTGTTGATTTACTTAGCTCTATTCTCATCAGTTTTGACACCATGCCATTTTGCTCCTAGGAAAATGAGAATAGCGGCTCTATCAAGGGCCATACTCACAATCTAGTACCGAACACTAGAAAGAAGAAGACCTAGAATAAGCAGGCACCGTAACGTCAGTATCTAACTTCATGTTACACCTGAGGTACATACGCCCATTTGCTTTTGACATTCTTTGGGACCGCCCGTGTACTAGTAAAGATGACATACCCAGCCGGAATCCCATACATATAAAATGCGCGGACCTATATTTGTATAACGACTGTAACTAGCGTCATGACATATAGACGCGAGATGACAATGTATGAAAGTGAGCGTAAATCTTCCATCTTCACTCTAACATAATAGCCACTAAGCTTATAAATCGTCAAAATCCAGTAATCGCTCGAAATATTTGTGCTGAGAAAACGCGGTTTCTATTGGACCTGGTACAACTGGTCGTGGTTTAGCCTTCTATGGTGCTTGGTATTCCGTTCTGGTCGCTATTTCGGCTAATTATCTATACTAAAAGGCGTGAAAAGTTTCGGTCTTGAAACTGCTCTGTACTACAATTGCGTGAGTTCTAGTAGCAAGCCGCCTAGTCTCTCTTCCTGGAATGATGCTGTTTGGCAATCCGTCACATTACTATTATATATCAAGCAGAGAACACCGCAGTCACCTTAAATAGCCTACAGGTACAAATACATATACATACTCTCGTTAGAGCACTATTACCTTTTCTTTATCCCGCTACCTGTAGTATACTCGAACTCCGTACTCTTTGCAAGACATTGGCCAATGTAACATACTGTGGAGCCATATACTTGACATTTGACGTGTTACAGCCTTATCAAAACTAGGCAACCGTATTTCCTGATCTCTCGTTCGTCGCCTTGATAGAACTTATTACATAAAGTGGGACACAAAGGATTTACCCCTTGTCGAGTTATTGATGATTAGTCTAGCTAAATAAGTTATTAACTTTTGGTGCCGTTTTTACATAGAACAGCCGATAAGAAGAGCAGACCAAAAACTCCACTTCAACTCACTCTCTTCCCACTCCTCATTAGTAGTCGAACCATTACAAGTTTAGAATACTAGTATCAAGGGAATCGCAAACTTGACTGCCCCGTTGGTAACTCCGCATAGCAAAGGGATCATCGAATCTTTTAAGCTTCCCAGTGCTCCATACTTCTTACATTTACACAGATAGGGGCCAAGTTCTTGGTTACATAGCCAAAGATAGCGCATTTCAACTTTTGTTCCAAGCCGCCTACCTACACTTCTTGCCACCGCGGTATTTTCTTCGGCTCTTCTTCTAAGAGCTTGACGAATCCTTCTGCAATGTTGGGGGTGCATCCAGACTTTAGCAACGCTTTTATTACAGCTTTAAATTGCTCATGGAAAGTAACAGCTTCTACATCACTAGCGGCCGGTGCTGTTTCACATCACTTTATCTTCCGGCCTTTTGAAATCGATGGTTATGCCTGGCAGCTAGTCATCATCTACCTCGGAGCATCTCTCATATTATTTATCAGCTATTTCCAATCTGCTGGCTATGGTACTATATCAGCTTTACTCCAAGTCTTACTTGCTACAAATTCATATAATATTGGCGTTGCGACTAGCATCTTTACCTACAGAGGCTTCTTCCATCCTCTAAATCGCTTTCCTGGCCCATTTTTGGCTAGACTTTCTCGATTCTATGCGACTTATAGTGCGGCCAAGAGCGTCAAGGCCTATGAAGATATTCAAAATCTTCATGAGAAGTATGGAGATATAGTGCGAGTTGGTAAGTCTTATATATAGCCATATTTCAATAGTATACGTTGTCTTCTTTTATCTTCATCAGTATATCGATCAGAATGCTAAATCTCCAATTCCAATTTAGGCCCGCGTGAACTATCTATTAACCGCCCTTCCGCTATCAACGTTATCTATGAGCGTCCTACACGAACAACAAGATCGCCCTGGTATGCACAGGTATCAAACGATGTGACAAAGATCTCTCTGAACTCCACTCGAGTTCTTCAAGTACATAAGCTGCGCAAGAAGGCTTGGGAAAGAGGCCTTGGATTTCGAGGTATAAAGCGGATGGATTTTTGATCTTTCTTCCCGCAATATTTGTTAGAATATTATGCTAATATGTACCAAAAAGCTCTGGCGGTATATGCACCACGGATTAAGACTAAAGTAAATCTTCTATTATCTCGAATCACAGAGAATATCGGTCGCTCGATTGATATAACAGAATACTCTATGTTTTTTGGCTTTGATGTTATGGGGGATGTTGGTACGTGAAGGCAAAGAATATAGTCAATGTGGACATCTATGATGGTTTTTTACTTTCCCCGCGTCTTAGCTAATAAGTATTTTAGGCTTTTCAAAAGACTTCCATATGCTTGAATCAGAGAATGAGCACCCTGCTATAAAAGGAGTCCATGAGAGCATGTTTGCGATTGGTGTTCTTGGTACTGTACCGTGGCTACTGTCTATGATCTCTAAGGTGCCAGGGGCAGCGACAAATTACTCTCGCTTTACTACATGGTGCCACCAGGAACTCCAGGATAAACGTAAGGTAAGGGTTTAATTTAATCTTGCAAGTCTACTTATATCTGTAGCATGGAGCTAATGTCATCAAATAAGATTGTGGCCAGTGAGGCAGCGGTCCTGAAAGATCAGGATCCGCAAGATATTATTTCTTGGCTATTAAAAGCAATTAATGAAGGCGACCCCTCAGCCCCTCCAGGTGAAATGGCAATCCAAGAAGATGCTCGCCTCTTGATTATTGCTGGAAGGTAAGCGGGAATATTCTTTTTGACACTGAACACGACTCACTAAATGCTTCTTTACAGTGATACAACTAGCGCAGCTCTATCAAATGCGTAAGTATCTAATGATGCTATTCTTCTTCTCCATTTTACTCATAAGAATAATATGGTAGGCTCTACTTTCTCGCTAAAAACCCAGACTGCTACCGACAGCTTCAAGCAGCAATTCAAGAGGAATATCCTGAAGGTATTAGCGACGGGACAACTGAGAAAATTGTTCCATATCTAGACTATGTGATCCAAGAGACGTTACGATTAATGCCCTCGGTACCAGGGGGTTTGCCCCGGGTGGCGCCCCCAGAAGGTCTCAGGATTGACGATGAATTTATACCTGGTAATACAATTATAGCTGTCCCTACCTATACGATACAACGAGATCCACGATTCTGGACAGAGGCTCTTAAATTTAAGCCTCAAAGATGGGAGAATCTTTCAACAGAAAAGTCTCCATGGATACCATTTACGCGAGGTCGATGGGCGTGTCCTGGCAGGAACCTTGCTATGATGGAGCTTCGTATGGTCCTTACTCGTTTTGCACTTCAATACAATATTGCTTTTCCAAAGGGAGATAATGGGGAGGGCTTTGATAAAGAAGTTAGAGATACTTTCACATTAACGCTACCACCGTTACATCTTGTGTTTAATCCTATACTTGAGAAAAACAATTAACAAGTTAGATCTCCGACTGTAATAAAATAAGCAACATATAGAGTATTAAAGAGAAGATTGTTGTATATCTCTATTATATAGTACAACTTGTATCAATTGTTTTTACTTAATATATATTTTGTAGTCATACTATTTGGATTCTGGCTCGGCTTAAAGAAGTGTCACGCCGTGTTAATAAGCTGTGAAAGACCGACCATTGTTGATGATAGCGCCATGTTGATGTACATAAATGCTTCTTTGCAAATCTGGGGATATAGGAAAGAGCCGGCGTTATTCAGCCGCAACGTCCTGTGAATAACGATAAAAAATTACGGTGCGATAGTAGTTTGCTTGCCAAAATGATCTGTCAACTCTTCCCATCTGCTTTGCTGAGACTACGGAAGTGATATCTTGCATTCCCTCGCAAACACGCTTGTGTGCCATTGTTCTATAGTTTAACATTGGGTTATAATAATTTAGGTCAGCAGGGCTTTCATACCATTATGGAAAGGTTTTAACCAAATGCCTTACCAGGAAATAGGACTGTTTCTATTTTAGATTTATATTGAAAAGTAAGAACAGAGATTATTGGATATTTCTTAGATAACATTTTACGATTGCTTTTAGTAAAGTGTATTTTAAAAATTAAAGGTGAGTCATTGTACTGGTGGGTTTTCATGGAGATTTTATGAGTTATTACAGTCGTAGCCGATTTAGTATATCCTAGGATGGTTGACTGAGTTCGTTTGATTGCCGTTTAAGTATTCATGTTAAATAATATACTCCGATACTTATTTGGCTGATTGCCTCATTACTTATTGTATATCAATAAGTTTAGAGTAAAGCTCTAACGACAGCAGTTAGTAATTGATTGCCCAAACAACTAAGACGAGTTACATACCTCCAACGGTCCATTGATGGCTTAAGAGCTTCATCGCCTCCCTTACGTCTTTTACACAGTCTTCGTACAATAAGGAGTCATTTTCTTTATGGAAGCTATTGCAGGCAACTGTGCAACGATACATCCAATCCAGGACAAAGGGGGACGGATAACGCGGAGCAGACGGCCAGCAGTCTCGAATTCGACGAGCGATAGGAAGCACCACTTGCGAATTGGTTTGAATTGCCATATAATAGCTTGTTTTATGGGCCTCCACATGGCTCTCAGCCAACGTGCCAGATAATACTCTGTATGGTTCTAAATGGAGAGTTAAGAGCGCACTACAGATTCTCTGTGTTAGCATCAAGCAATCAGGCAAGGAAGAAGGTCAAGAACAAGTACAAGAACACAAAGAATGGGTCACGCGAATAAAAGAGGGGAATTAACGTGCCTCCCTAATAGCGCCATAGGAGAGCAAAAGGCCGTATCAGTTTCGGCCATCTCTTCAGCCACAGTCAATGATAAGAGTGAGCGAAGTGCCCGATCTAGTGCCTCTCTTTCCTCAGACAAAAACTCCTCGTCTGTCGTCGGATCGCGTATATGCCGAAGGACGCGGCCTAGTAAGTGAGTTGCCTGAGCCAGTCTTGCAAACTTGCCCATCCTGACCTCAACAGGCGTTGAGAGCTTGTGAGGCGGCCCGCCTATCTGTGTCTATTTTGCGAAAAATAAGCCTTCATACTTCTCTCTGGAATTCTCAGCAAACACAGTCAGATTTATGACGCACTCCCTGGTTCCAGTCATTATCTGCCATGGGTAGATACTGCCGCTGTATGGGGTCTGGAGTGCATAATGCTCTCCGCGGACAGCTAATATTGACATATCTTTTTAAATTGAGTTTGTCAGACTGTGTCACGATAGATGAGGGTTTGGGAGGGTTTAAGCACCTGTCTAGCATGAGCACGGCCCACCAAGCTCTGTGCTTCTCCTCTGTCGTGACCCAATCTGATGCATTGTGATTCCAGTTAAGTATCTCTCTATCTAGGTCCAGGGCTACCGCAGCTCTTGCGCAATTGCCAATCGTGAGGTATGCAGCAGGATAAATACCGTTACCGATTTCGTAGAGGGCAATTAACAGCAGAGCCTGCAGTATCGCGACATTCAAAATGCCGGCCTGCTCTAGCTTCATAAATGCTTGCTTGATCGATACATATACTGTGTCCAGGACCTGTAATTCATCGGGTGGACGAGACCCTAGAATCTTCATACATAATGCTAAGAGAGAAATTTCGATATCTTCGTCAATGGAACCATGTAGAAGGTTTCCGTAAAACTTGATCTGGTTGATGATGGGAAACCATAAATGTACCGAAGTGAAATACTTATCCGCAATATCACGAATGTCGTTGGTACTCCTCAGGCCACAGAGCTCAACAGAAGCGGAAGATGGCGGCAGATGCCCCCTTGCTATAGTCATATGACAGTGGTTGAATGCTTGGCGGTCAAGAAAGTATGTCGCAGGGAACCGGTTTAATGGGACACCCAGCAAGATGCTTTGCGGCGACTGAGTTTCTGCCGGCGAAGCTGGCGCCCACCCGGGGGGATATTCACAAGGTCGATGAGTCCTGATAAATCATTTGTCAGCTACAGCTTGATGAGAATAGAAGCCGAAATTTGGATAAATTAGCATAAACAAGGCCATGACATTCACCTGATGCATAATGAGCATGCGGGTAGTTCTCTGCCACAGCGTCTCTTGAGGCGCTTACAAGGCTGGCATGGATGCATCGCGGGTCGCGTACGCCTCGGGACATGGGAAGCTACATTTTGTACATCCATTTTCTCCTAATACATTGCTAGCAATTTGAAATTGTTTCTGGGGAAGCGGCTGGGAGCGGAGAGTGCGGCGACTGCGGAGGAGTGCGGGAGATATTTCTCCATAGTTCTTGGGAAATATCTGTGTGTGTCTATTAGTAATTTCTTAGGTACTTATTGGTCTGCACAATGTCAAGTGTAATGTGATTGGTTTGCATGGGGTATATTTGTCGCTAATGATTCCTAGGCTAGCCCAAGATATGGTATGTAGGCTGACAAAGTCGTCTATGGCTCTATACCAGCCAATCTAACGCTTTACAAAGAGTCTATTATGATAGCCTCTTTGCCTACAGCAGAATTGTAGAGTTAGTAGCGTCTGCGTTTTACCAGGTTTCCTTAGAAACCCAGGACTCAACAAATCAAATCCACTCATTAATATGATATAGATCGATAAGTCTCAATCCAGGCTTTCTCTGTATGACAGCCTCCAGTAATTTAGGAAGTATAACTTTCTAGCTCCTTGTTCAAATAGCAGCCCCAACTGTTATAGTTCTAAGATACAAGGGGCGAGTACTCCACTTCTTTCACATCCTCCTGGTTGTTAATAGGCGCCGTGTTTAAAACCAGTCAAGCTATCGAGAAATCGTGGAGAATATAGAATGTCCTGAGAAGTAGAAGAGGATGAAATCGAGTTCCAACTAGCGCAGATATTAGTATAGTCGTATTAAATCTGAAACTAAAACATCAAGCCATGTACCAAGGGCATTTTTATTGATCAAAAGATAGATATAACTTGAATATTTAAAGCAGCTGCAAAATTCAGTTCCCTACTAGTCTCTATTGTCCTGCAAACTCCATGCGAAATCACTAGTCCCAATGCTAGCTGGGGAATCAGACTAGACTATGTATGAGGAAAGAAAGGAGGCCCGCAAAATGAATAAGCGCACTTAAATCGTGATCTGAGCAGCTTATAGGCAATTGCAATGGCTCTGCGATGTGTGTGGAATCTATTTCTCTGTGCACAAATTCTTTTCTGTCTCACTTTTACTTTTGCAAACCGCCTGATATGGTAGATGTATAACTAGCACATGTTAGATTCATGTTATATATGAGGCTTCTACCACAAGATTGTCATTACGTAGCTTCGTTATACTAAATAAGGAAATTTTGACCGAAGATGAAACATTCCGATCTGAATAGGGTTATTTCTTGACAGCAAAGGAGAGGTCGTGTAAGCGCGGAATATGCGGAGATCGCGGCAACGCGGCCGCCGGAGGAGTTACTAACCAAATGATGTTCCTGCTCTGAAGTATTAAGTGAGTTTTCTTCATTTAGGCAGAAGAAAGGCTTCGCCAAGAATGTTTATATAAGTCAAGTTGGCACATTGTTGTAATTGATTTCAATCTGGGTCACCTGGAGTGTTCCATTGGACTTAACAAAGGCAGACTCGCACTTCTAGTATATTGAACAGCCTGAGCAAAGTCACCATGCCGCTATACGACATTGAGTACGTGACGCCACTGACTCCTCGGCAGCAGGAGCTCCTCGCTGATGCCTTCACAACAATGCATTCGAAGCGATTTAACACGCCGCGATACTTTATTAATGTCCGCTACACAAACGCCAGTACCCAGGTCGTTTTTCGGGGCGGAATACGCAGACAGTATAACCGCCTTATTCTCCGCACGCGAGCGGGAAGCAATCGATCTAATGAGGAGTACCTACAGCACTGCAAAGACCTTGTTGGGGAGTGGGAGAAAATTGTGGGTATGGAAGGGGAACTGGGCCTCCGCACGGTTTGGGTCCTTGGAGCATTGACGACTGCTCTAGAGGCCGGAATTGGCAGACCAAAAGTATGTTGGATATGAAAATCATCGGAAAAAGACACTGAATATTTAATTTGATAGACCGGTGAGGAAGATTCATGGATTGCTGAAAACATTTCACACTTCAAAGAGCTAGCTGCAGCAGGAGACGAGGATTTTATACAATTGATGAAAGAACTTGAAGTACAGAAGAAGCTTTAAATCGCAGATTGCTTATATAGGATTTATAACCTTTTTTTGATTGGTACTATTTGACTTCAGGATCTTTATTTTTATTGCTAGGCATGAGATTAGTTTGATTTGGTCGGTAATACGACTCTAGCTAATAAGCATATATATATATATATATATAAACATATAGCAGGGCTCAATCAGACTAGCATTCTTCTTAAAGAGCGTAAAGATATACAATAGTAAGAAGAGCATATTCAATTTGATTAGTAGGTTTGATTTTATTAATATATTTTCTATCTAATAACTTTGAACGTAGAATCCTCTATATTTAGTTTTCTACTCTTAATCATCGATAGTATACCTTTTTCTCAAATAAAAGTACAATTAACATTTGATACAAAGCATTTTATGAATGATTGTTAGATCAATTACTGTCGGCCTTGTACTTGGGCCAAGATATGGAAGTGAGATTGATATTATAGATATATATACGCATAGGTGTAGTAGGGGTGTTCTTCCTAAAGCAGAGATTACGATATTGGGTAAGGTAAAACATATATTCTTAGAGCCATAACCACGTATGGCTTTCATATAAGTATAAAATATCGGCATTTAGAAGTATATTGATGTCACCGCGTTAAACGATAAAGCTTTCTCCTATTCTAAAAGCCTATCTATCTATCATCCATCTTATGGTAGCTTCATGAAGAGATCCAGCATCTTTGGATAGTTTGGTGTACCCAAGCCAGTAATGGGATCCCAACCTTCTGCCGCCTCAAATGCCAAGGAGTCACATATCGACGTATTCCCCTTTGTCACATCATTAAAAATCTGTGGATTCTTATAAAGCACTGGGTTTACAAAGCCCACTGTCGATTTCCCCGCTGCTAATCTTTCCTCATTGATGCGATTAATCACGGCTGCAACAATCGGAGTCGACGCACTGGTGCCAGCTTGGGCTTCTATCTGTGCCTCAGGCCCGTAGACGATGAGAACATTCCATCCCAAGGCGCTGACATCGGGGAAGCCACGACCATGGCTATTGAAACGGTTACGATCAAGCTCCTGATGATTATTTAAGTATTTGTGAACAGCCTCGTCTTGATAGGCAGGACGAGAGAAGTTCCAGGAGAAGCCGCCAGCAGAAGCCAAGCCATCAGTATTTAGGCCAACTTCCTCGAGGCCGGGGAGAAGTTGGGTAGCACCAACGGTGAGGAGATATGGGCAACTGCTGGAAGTCAGCAATCAGTGAAAAGGAATCTAGTACCATTATAATTATACAGCGGCGGCTGTCTTGCAAATCTTGGGATCCTCACTTTGCTGGGTATTGCGCAAGGGCGTGGAAAAAGTCAAGGTGTTCATGGTCGCAGAAGTCGGCTGGTGCTGTGCCTCCATCCCCTGTGGATGCGACAATCGTAGTTCCCATAAGCGACAGCTTCATAAATCTAATATAATATAGGTAAGGATGCTTAATTTGGAACAGGGGACTTCGCTTGGGGAACTTACTCGTTGCACTGTCGGTGCATGTAATTGACTGGCAGCAATTGTTCAACCCACCCAAATGACAGAGAATACACATTTGTGCTTTTTGCTGTTCCGCATTGAGGGGGGCCTCTGTACCATCCTGCGGGGAATCCACCGTCGGGATTACTGGGGTCAGGATGATTGTTGGGATATACTGGGTCGACGTTGGGGTTATTTCCAGTCTCTCCAAAGGCAGTATAGTTGCAATATGACTATATTGTTTTTCGTCAGTTCAATATTCAACTTACGGGACTTCCATTCCTAAATATGTTGGAGATTTAGGAGCACACCTACGCCATCAATAGCATTTAGCCAGCTCTGAAACATGCCCCGGTACGCTTCAACCCCAGAGTGAGTGTAAAAATCGTCATCGGCTTGATATATCGTCAAGTTTTGTGGGTAGACCAACGGCAACGCCATTTGAACGTCGAGATCCGCTTCACCGCCATCATTAGGCTCGTCGTAGTGGGTTTCAGAGATGTCGATGGTGATGTTGAAAAGTGCTGTTTCTGGTGGGATATGGGTGAAGTTCGCCAGGAATGACTTGAGTGCGGTTGGGCTATACCAATTCCCAGTTTCGAACACGCCCAAAGAATTTCCAGGAGATTTCTTATCACCTTTAGGTACGCTATATATATGTTGAATACAAGTCGGTGTGATGAAATCCAAGTCGTCGCAAGGACCAGCAGCTGCTCGTTCATTGAGGGAATCGGGTGCGATGAGCTGCTTTTCTGGCCGTATACTTCGCTTAATGGACTTCTTCATGCTTCCAACAAGGGCGACGCCGGGATGGACAAAGTCGATGTGTCGCGCAAGGTGGCCAGGCACCTTGTACCTTTTGACAGGAGTTAGCCATCTTCATCCTCCAAGAATCGACAAATGGAAGAACGTACTCGTCACAACCAACAGTACTGCGAGGCTCTAGCCCATGCTGGAACGAATGGTATTCAGTTTGGAAAAGCTCTTCAGCCTCTTGGACTGTAGAGTCGAAATGAATCCACTCATAGCCCAGTGAATGATTGATTCTATCTTCAGAGATACCCGATGCTGTGAGCCATTTTCTAACCTCTTCAATCGTCTCGTACGATGGAGAAAACATCTGCGTAATCTGCTCTGCAGTCCAATGCCTGCCATAATTCTCTGAATCCGGGTCCGATACATCCATGAGAATATCATAACCTCGATCTAAGTTGCGCTGGTTCAAGCCGATCCGCACGGGAATCACATCGTGCGGTTGAAGGCGATCGCGCTTCTCCCAGTGACGATGCATCTGGACATTGCGCCGTTCGTGGGTGATATGCGTCATCGGTGTGGCATCAACAGCAGCTGTCGAGAGCAGAGCCAAAGTTGCGAGGGTCAAGAGTCCCATTATGATTTAAGAGTCACCAAACAGAGATCCAAAATGATTCAAATGTTGGCTTCGGAAGCCACAGACGATTTGGTCTAGCAGATGCTGTTGTGACTTATTTTTAACAGTCTTTATAGTAACCATAATTTGTAGTAAGTAAGTGGAATAATCAAGATGCGACTAAAAGCTTGGCAGACAGCACACCTCATTGAATACTTCGTATATCTGACATGAGGTCCAGTTAGGTCATCCTCTCCAGGACTCGTATCTACCTGTACGTAATACTATTACTCGCAGTGGATCTGTTCAATACTTGGTGTCTAGGGTAAGTGGTTGAGGATGCATACGAGTATGTGAGGTTCAGTGACAGAGACATGAACAAGGAATCAGGACCCATGGCCGCATACGAACTGCATGGTGCCTTAACATGAAACTCTCATGCATAAATCTTGACTGTACTTCCTTTTTCGGATACGAGATTTAGTATGAATTGCTAGCATCTCTACTTCGTATATTACCAAGCATTATCTAATTGATTGGTCAAGCTGACTGCTCATGTTTAAGGTTGAAGCGTTTAGGGGTATCTCGAGATTCAAGGCGGTGAGGGCTTAAGATACCACTAGTCTAATTAAGCATAATACTATACTACCTCGCCAAACTCAACCGTTGATCTCCCCGTAAATAAACCCTGTTTCTGCTAGGATAAGTAATAATTATAGGGCTAGCTATACGGACTACACCACACGGGTATCTATTGGAAGTTCTGTATATCACCAGATATCTGTTGGCCTCCAGTACCAAGTGCTAGCCAACTGCGCTAGTTAGGCGCAAAAGGTTACAAATAGAATAGATCTTCAAAGAATCTATTCAATCAGCTATATGGAATCTTCCATCATAGCAGGCTAGGCTTATAGCCTAGCCCGTAACAATAACTATTATACGGAGTAGATTGGTTTAGAGATACAATTTTAAATTATTGATAAAGTAATGAATAAAGTATATGTAATTTATTAAAAAAATATATAAGTTAGAAGTAATATTTGAAGTATAATTAGCATTTAAAATGGCCGTTACAGGCTAGGCTTATAGCCTAGCCTGCTATGATGGAAGGCCCTATATAGCTGATTGAATAGATCATTTGACAATCTATTCAATCCGTATTCTTTGATATATATTATTGAATTTTATTATTCATTAACTATAATTATAAAATAAATCTAAAAATCTAAAAATCTAAAAAAAAAAATATTACTTCAATATTTGATAATAGTTTTATTTAAAGTTAATAAAGATATTCTTAAGTCTATTTTGTTTTAGTGTGTTAAATTATCATTACCAACTTCTAAATCTGGCATTTCGGATGTTCCGGGATAAAGAAAGGAGAGCTATTAGCAGTCTGAATAAGCGCAAAAGGTTTTCCCAGAATGTCTCATCTCAAGCGGAGTGGGGATGGAATTAGATCCATCTTGGGAAATTGTCACTCTTTCTTTATGGAGGTATATGAAAAAGCTCGTATTCTTTCAAAGCCGCTTATAAGAGCCATCCCATTCAACGGCTAAGAGGCGACCAAGACTGATACCATGTCTTAAGAACTGGCAGAAAATGCCTCCGGCTGCTCGATCCCGCCACTATTTCTGTCACGACTAACATGGCCTTTAAGATTTCCATAATATGGAAGATAAAGTGAAACCACTTTTTATAACAGAGGGAGGCAGTGCCTAATGGACTAAATGACCAATGGAAAGGCTTACTTGATTAAAGCGGACAAAAGAGGTGCCTGTCTGTGCCACCAAAATCTATCTAATAATTTTGCAATCTCTTGGCTAGGGCTGTGATCGTGGGTTTCGATAAATAAGAGAGTATATGATTCTTTCTTTCTGGTTGAGCTGCTAGATTTGTTCCAAAGAAAACAAAAAGTTTGAGCTTGCTAGATTTCTTCTTCTCGAGCTAATACATAAGCTTGCCTTGGGTATTAAAACCAGAAGTCTGCATTTATACTTCAATTATCTCGCCATGCACAACGGAGAATGGAGCGTACTGAGAAGGCTAAATCAGGGCTTTATGAGAGTCTTGAGTTCTATTGATTGTTCTCCCAGCTACTCTAGAGTACCTACATTCTTATCTTTGAAGTCGCTGCAGGTTAAATAAGCCCAGAAGTTGACAAGAAAGTGGAGAAAATAGATATTTTAATGCATGTTGCGGTTGCCATATTGAAAAGATTTATGGAGGAAAGGCCATCAAAGAAGTGATAACGAGAAGCTTCAACCAAAAGATGTGGAGGGTTTAAAATTTGATAGCAATGATCCATAGCTTTTATAGAAACCCAGCCTTTTTTTTTTGGTTTGCTATTAATGCCATTGAGTTGCAAATCTTTCAAGGCTTACTGCTACGAGAAGAGTTAGCTACTATTTTTTCTTTCTTAATGTAAGCAATGTATTCTATACAGTTGGGATACTGAACGTGAGTCGAATTCCCTCTAGAATACCGAGGGTCACTATGTAGAGCACAAATTAAGACTATAATGCTAAGCATATATTAAACTCAAAATAAGATACGGTGGTAAGCTTGATGTACATTTTTTAACATTACGTTTTCAGCTTTCTCTAGTAGATTGTCTGAATCCATTGGAATACGATAGCTTATAACTAATGCGCTTTGAATTCTGGGCTGCGACCTTATCCATAATAAGCTTCTACTTACTAGTTTAAGTGTATCCCTACAATCTGGCATTTTGAATAACCTTTTGAACTGTAATAGGCAATACGTTCTAAGTCCAATCGACTTATAAACTAAAAAATAAGAGTGAATTATTCTACTCTTTATCAACTCTGTATATAAGCTTCTTTTGTTTAAACGCATTGGTAATAAACTATAAGCTATATTAGTAAGAAGCTCTCCATTTAGGGGGCCTAGATCTTCACTTACAATCGTTCTGCTTTTGGCAAGTATATGGCGACACACACTGTGTCGGACCGATCCAGCCGATGCCTCCACACTGAGCAAAATGCTGCGCAAGGCCCGTTCCCGTAGGACTGGCAGCCGAGCTAGTCACCGAGATCACAGTCGAGGCCCGGGTGGTCGAGGTGGTGGTGGATTTGAGTGTGGTACGGGCTGTGGTAGTGGCGCTGGCCTTGCTCGAGGAGGAGGAGGAGCTTCCACCTGTACCGCCGCTAATTGTTCCCTGGGCATAGAAGACACCTCGACCGTTGGTGCCGACGTAAACTTGCCCCGCAGTGCTGGCGCTACCAGCAAGTTTTGCGCCGTCAATGGCACCGAAACCCTGGGTGCTGCCTTGAATATCAGTCCAGGTTGCTCCATTATCTCCGCTAGCATAAAGCCGGGCACCAGCTGAGCCAGTACCGAAGGCATACAAATTCCAGTTCGAGCCGGAGCCAACGCCAAGCGCGATCTGGTAAGTATTGGTTAGGGCAGTAGAGACCAGGGTGAAGGTCGCGCCCGAGTCGGTCGATCGGAAGATACCAACGTCAGTAGAGAGGAATAGAGTGCCTGCGGTTGTCGGATGGGCAATAATGTCTCGAATGGCAGTCGCACTGCCCAACTTCGGACCAGGTGTGAAGCTACTACCAGTATCCTTGCTGACATAGAAGGTTGACCCGAATCCAGCATAGAAGATAGCGTTGGTCTTCTTGTCTGAGGCAATCACGGCGCCGGAAGGCAAGCTGGAGACGGCGGTAAAGCTACTTTGGAATTGTGAACGCTGCACACCAGATGAGGCTGTCGACCAGAGAATCGTATCAGCATTGGCAGAATAAGCAACAGTGCCACCATTCTTAGACGTATCAGCGGCATAGTCGATGTTCCACGTAACCCCACCATCCGATGAAACTGCGACCTGCTGAGTACCGGCAGTGTTACCGACGCGGACGATGTTTTTAACCGAGTTACCGGCATAATCAACGCCTGTTGATGTCGTCCATGTTGGCGTCGACCAGACCGTCTGCGGCGAAGTACCAAGGTTATTATGGCTTGTAAAGGTGAAACCGTTTTCATCTCCTAGAGCTACTAATAGCTCGCTCCCACTGGGTGCAGAAGCTAGATCCTGGATAGCAAACTCTTCAATGCCATCCGCAAGAGACTGGATTGTCACATTGTGAATCGTATCCCAGCTTGCCAGATCATGACCACCCAAGATTGTCATACCGGTGCCATAGAGCCAGTGATTACTATCTAGCGGATCAATTTCAAGTGACTCAATCATCCAACCCAGCCGCTTGATAAGGCCATCAGATGGTGACTCGCTAGTTACATCAATGAAATCATTCTTAATCCATGGGGCTTTTGGGGTCTTGAAACCAGGTCAGTGATTGATTCTTTACTCAATTCGCGCTACCAATTCTGGCTTACCGAGATGCTGTAATCATATGTCATAGAAGGATAGCTGGCCCACTGCCAGATACTGCTCCATGTTGTTCCCGAATCTGTGGAACGAAAGAGCTGAGCATCTGGCCACCAAGAATTCAGTGACGCGACAACAAGAGTACCTGGTTTTTGGATATCGATACCGAGACCGCCAAAACCGAAGTAAAGATCTGATCCGGTTACCGGGGTTATGTCTTTCCAAGTCCCAGCTGTAATGTCGTACCTCCATACAGCTCCAGATGTGCCATCATATGGTCCTGTACCATCAGCATAGGTCAGATATAAAGCTTTTTCGGCCGGTTGGAGTTTGGCTTTGTGAGGAAAGTATCTCCCTGGCTGTCCAGAGACGGCAGTCCACGTGGAGCCAGCATTTGTGCTCACGTAAACTGAAGCAGTTATATTATCAGCGGTACCAACAAAGATTCGGGATGTGGCCCCCCCGGTAGTACTGCTTGTTGAGTCAAAAGTTACCCACAACAGCCCTTGCTTGTCGTTATTGTAATCATTAGGGTCATTCGGGTCTGGTGCGTACGTGCCCGTTGCCGTAAATGATGTTATCTTCGAAAAGGTGACGCCTCCATCAGTAGATTTCCAGAGACCATTTCCCGATCGAGCTCCGAAGTATATAATGTTAGAATTGGCCGGATCTACAGCCAGACGCTCTCCAGCACCGCGTCCTGGCATATTACCACCAACTTTAAAAGTCAAGTTACTGAAAGACCACGTAGCGCCGCGGTCCGACGAGCGAATAATAGCTCCATTATTAGGATCCCTACAGGCCTGTCAGAGTTGTTAAATCTAGTGTTTATGAAACTGCACAAACCAGCTATTGGTATACATGCCAACTGCAGCATATACCTTCTGATCGTTCTGCGGATCTAGAGCAATAGCGTCGATGCCCCAATTATGCCAGCCGGCATCATTAGCAATAACATCCGTGAGGGGGGTCCACGAATCGTCAGCATTCAGGCGATAAAGGCCGCCAATGTCTGTTCGAGCATAGGCTATACCTTTTGTCTTAGGGTGGAAGACGATCCCAGGGACAAAGCCGCCGCCGCCGCCGATTTTGACGTTCTTCCACGTAAATGCGGCGTGAACGGGAATAGCCGCTCCAAGGAACAGGGCGAACACGGAATTGTATTTCATGACAAAGCAATGTGAGAACTACTGCACAAACTAGTCTATTAAGAAAGTCTACAGCTAGCCCAATAACTATTTTACTGCCTCCCAGGGAAAGCTATGACTTTAAATACTATTTTCATTAATCGGCATTTTTTCAATTCAAGAGTGTATACTATTAAGCGGCAATTGCCTAAATCAATTAGTGGTAACAAAATTCTATATGCTATATGCTGGTATTTGGCTCTGTTCGTTGTATTGTAGGTAGCGATTAGCATAAAGTAAAAATTTAATATCGAGGATAATTATATCATACCGGAAATATAGATCTTTCTATATAAATTCTAGCCGCACCAATTATAATAAACTATATAAGTAAGTATATTAGGCTGTAATCTTGGAGATTAATATAAGCAATAAATATGTTTTTACTTTTTATACTATTGTGAGCTTTCAGAAGATTATTTATAATTGTATACCATATTACTAGTAAGAATCTTTACAACTTAGTGTATATATAGTTATGTATTAATAAATACATTTATCAAGTCTTTTAAAAATAGCTATGACTCGATAGCTAAATGCTGTTCTATATTTAGTTGAGAGCACTCCAACTCCCATGACTCCATCTAACTGCATCTTGGCCTTCCGCTTCCGCCTGTTCCTATCCTCCACCTTTTGCTTCTCTGTCCTGATAGTTTACCAAGCGTCACTTCCAAGAGCTTCAACTACACTCGGTCGCTGCGGTAGTTCCCAAGCTAGCATTTGACGTAAAAGAGTTACGAATGACTCCAGCAAAGGATCATGCGTAAGCCGAATGCTCAGTTATCTTTGTACAAGGAGATGAGTATGCGCTGTAACTACATTGAAGTTACTCGATGGTTGTAGAAAATCATAGAGCCAAGAGGCAGCCAGTGCATATATGTCGAGTTTAGTTCTATCTAGGTTTGTTGTGTTTCTGTTATTCTGCCATATTCAGGTACTGTTACATCGTAGGCTGCGCTATTGAGCGGAGTGCCATGTCCCATCTGCAACGTGGCATCGCTCGCTCATTCTTCGCGACGCTAAGTCTCTTTGAAGAGAGCGATAGGATGCTTGCAGAAGTTGCTAAGGTTGGTGTGGAGTGCCTTAGTCGCGTGTGGTAGAGGGCCTTGATAGCACTTTCCTCCGTGCTAGCACGTATAGGGCGCATGAAGACGCAGAGATCTACCATCTTGGTTGATGCGTCTCGGGGTTTAAAAGGCGAGATGATCTGACCTGAAGGGCACTAGTGAGAATCGACCAGGTCTCGCCTCGCGGGGCAGTCAAATCAGAAGACTCGGTTGAGCATGGGAGCGTGTACGTCTGCATTCCATGATGCCTCAGCTTCTCGATCGGTGTGAAATTCATCCGAACGATCAATGAGTGTCTGAACCTAAGGCAATGGCGGTTGATTGCTGGCCATGACTTCAGAGCTGGATTGCGTGGCTTCGCTGTTGTTGAAAGCGTAAAGTGGTATGTCGCAGTCTAGCTAGATCTTGTAACTGCGCATTTGTCTACGTCGGAGGAAAGAGGCATGGGAGGCAGGCAATATAGAACACAGTAACATGCTTCAAGCTCAAGTGAAGCTGGGAGGATACCGTTGCCGGTTGTAATGTCTCGAAGCTGCATGAGAAGAATTTGAAGAGATTCGATATGCGGTCGTCGCCAAAAGTTCCCCCCTATGAACCTTGTTTCCATTATCTCAGCCTTGCAAAGTTGTTTTGAAGGTGATGATCAGTTTGATAAGGGCATTAAAGAAGGGATTGTATGTTTTTGTCCACTTATATGTCTTCTTAACTTTCGTGGCTTACAAAGTTAGATTCTTCTCGCTTCGTCTCTGTTATATTCGCTTTCAGTGTCATGATATTGGGGGGAGGGGGTCAGTGATCGAGGAAAGCCAACGAGCGACATTGGCATCTGTTGTGTAAACTTTTAGGAGTTAATTGTTTTGGGCAAGAACACGAGAAAATCCTACGTATCAATCTCTAAAAGCTGGTAATAGTGAGGAATATTGGAGCAGCTTGAGGTTTCTGGAGTCAGCGAGACTGTCTACTATAGCTGCTTACCCTGTTAATAATATACTATTATAACACAGCTTAGAAATAAAATTCCTAAAAAAGGTCCGAACGTAGAATGTATCTGAAAATGGGGCTGCTTGAAGAGTGGTATTATGAAGTGGGGGAGGCATTGATCCTAGGCTACTTTATAAGCTTGAAGGTTCACGTTTCCTTAGATTAGAAACACATTTGTGCTTTTTGTCGATGTTATGAGAATACTTGGACAATCTACTCTTATATAGAGAATTTAACATTCTAAACAGAAGAAAAACTCAATTTTATCCAAGCATACTGCGTTGGTAATCAATCTCTGGATAAGAAGCATGAGTCTCCCAGTCGCTGATTTAGGATTCAATGTTTTGGTTATGTCATGAAAACACCAGGTAAATTCCATTTGAGAGTTTACTACCAAGCTCCGGATCCAAGCCCGAAGGAGCGCTGCTGTGTTAGCAATTCGTATAAGGATAAGGGCAACGTTGTTCTGTCTTTGAATCCTACTTAAATAAGCTAAATAGATGATTGTCCTCACTGGACAGTCCTAGTAGTTTATGCAAGCCGCGCAAAAGAGGAAAAATATATAGACTTCTACGGAATAAATAATTATATAACGACGAATGAATTATGTTAGTTACCAATATAAAGCTCTATAAGTTTATACATTGCTGTAATTGAGCTACTAATAGCACGATCTATTACCCTATTACAAGCTGTTGTGGTTAAGACAACCAAGGCCTGCGCTCAGGCTTAATGGCCTTATTTTAGAACTTTCGAGAAAAGAGCGGAAGCATGCCCAAGAGATCGGCAGAGTCGCGATAAATGTTTGAGCAGATCCATTTGATAGGCCTCATTGCAACTAACACTGACATTGAAAAGCAGAAGAAGGTGGTCTAATGGGAGTAAATTTAAACAAATTAATTTCACGCGCTATTTTTGTGAACTAGAAATTTAATGCCTCCGGTTGGGAGGAGACACGCTTTGCACCAGTAATATCCAAAGATGAAAGACCACTTAACAATAGAAAATCCGAAAGGCTACCTCATCAGCTCATGCATTATCCCCGTCTTGCCTTTGAAGAGCTCATCATAAATATCTCGCCCGAATGTTAGATAGTATTCAATATCATACCAGACCGACATTGACCATAGTTTCAACACAAGTTATAAGCCTTTATCCTTGTGAATTGATTGCAATAAGTCTTCTAAAAATGGTTCTGTGTGCGGGGAGGTTTTCTGGTGCTGCCCAAATAGCCGTGCCCTAGCTTGACTTGAGCTCGGCGTTGTTTCTGTCGCGGATAGCATTAATCATGACATTGTCTGCCACAAACGCAGGCAGAAACATGAGACCAGCGTCCTGCAGCGCGTGCGCCCAGTACCCAATTACAACCACATGATCGTGGCCAGCCCTATCCAGCGCAGCCCGGGCCATAGTGTCGGCCGTTGGTATGAAAAATGATGGAGGCTGTTTATCGTGCGATACAGCCGTGACTTTACCTACACGGACACCTAGGCACTCAACTTCTGCTTGGCCCAAGAGCGCAATCTCCAGGCGAATTGAGCGTGTCAAGGTCATCAGGAATTGCTTGCTCGCACTATAAGACGCTAGCAAGGGATAGCCTGCATCGGCCAAGGAGCTGATATTCATGACGAGTGCAGGTGAACTTTGCGCTAGCTGCGGGAGAAGGACTCGTGTAAGATGTAGAGGGAACAATGCATTTGCGCTGACGTTTTCGGTGATGCGGTGTTCAGAACTATCGCCCAGCGACAGGTAGCTTGGATTGGTAACACCACCCGCATTGTTGATCAGGACTGTGAGGTGCAAATCCGCAAGCGCATCCTTGATGGCGTTGAAGTCCAGCAGCCGCTGCGGTTGTTTCTCTCCACCCTGTAGGCAATTCACACACGGTACTGTGCTGGCGTCTGCAATGAGAGTCCGAAACGACATCTTCGGGTGTCTCTTTTGCAGCTGAGACTTAACCATGTCAAGCTTTCCTTCGTTGCGGCCATGGAGAACCACGTTGAAGCCTCGCAGCGCAAGCTCTTCGGCAAAAGCGAGGCCGATGCCGTCTGATGCGCCTGTCACTAGTGCCCACGGCGGGCGGCCATCGATCGAGACATGTGCGTATCGATGGAGCTTCGAGGCGAGGAGATAGATTTTTATAGCATGGATGGCTTTGATGATAAGGGCGGCAACTGTAACGAAGCCTATGGAGGTAAGGATAGCGGAGGAGAACGACATGGATAGTGTTGGAATGCGAGGATCTACTAAATAGAGTTTACGAAGGTGGAATACAAAGTGCCAATGAGAGAATTAGTTGTGGCTAATTATACCCCACGTCGTCCCACACAAGAAATATGATTAAGAAATTGACCAATCGTTTACATGCTCCTTGAAGTACGCTATACCTATTCTCTCAATAAGTGATTGAGCAAGAAGAATACTTAGAGCACACACTGAGATCCCAGTATTATATGCTATAATACTCTATACATTCATAATATGAGGACGATCATGGGGCAGTATAAATGCCAATGATTGAGAGAAAATGCGCGTGGATTTAGGAAAAATGATGCTTTTATATACTGGCAAAATATATATAATAATAAAGGTATTCACTCCATTTAATAAAATATAAATAATTATATAATTTTAGCTTACGATTACTAGGCACACTATACACTATGATACCTCTTACGGATCAGGAGCCTGATTATCAGGTGATTCCTACCCTCTACTTTAAAAGAATACAATTAATAGTTCTCGACCGTATTATCTAGTCTTCACTTTCATGGTCACTCAACAACTCTACCTTTGGCTATTAGGAAAAATGCCATATAGACAAAGGCATGTCCACTTGTTTCATCATTAGTTTACTCACTACTTTTGCCATAGGCAAATCGGACTTATTTAGCAATGAAAGGCGATAAAAGTACTCCTTGAATTACAGCTACATATTCACGTTTAATACTTACCCTTAAAGTCGAGTGCCAATTTTTTCGTTCCTGTGTGGGGTAGCGAGTCGACTCATATATTCTTATACCGGGCTCGCTACCGTCGCTACCTCACACTAGCTAAATTAAGACGGAAAAGGAAGCACCACCGCGCTTCTGTTCGGGGTTAACATTATACTATCTAACGAAGGTTTAATATGATGTGAAGCCAGAATGTTTGAACAGCTGTAGGAACTATTAAACATAGGCTTGATTATCGCCATGTCTCTCTTAGACAAATACATAGCAAGCTGTTAATATTCCACGGTTTCATTGCTGATGATGCCACACATTCCGTCTCTTGACGAAGCACAATCACCATGTCTCCTTCTTTAAGCGATAACATCAAAACTTTAAACCATAAGGCTTTAGAAACTCAACTTTCATCACGACTACCAAATCCACCTCTAACGGGCCGTTACCAGTGTCCGAATGGTCCTATCATCTACAGCATCGTCTCAAAGCCGCACTCGCTCAACGTTTGCTACTGTTACGAATGCCAGCGCCAGACCGGTTCCGCGTTGGCGTTAACATTGGTTGTCCCGTCTTCAGGCATTAACATCGAAAGTCGCTCGATGCTTTAACAACTTCGCAACTTTGAGCGTAAAACAGAGTTGGGTGGAATTCAAGGAGGCGTTTTCTGCTCCAACTGTGGTGTACGCCTCATGCATTTCGACCCTGCAAAGCTCGAGTGGACGAGTGTCAAGGACGGGACACTGGATCAGAACACTATAGCTACTGCCAATCCGCTCTTTTGATAACTAGCTAGTTATTTAAGATAATTATTGCCCGTTAGCCTCTTTAAGTACATGAGAAATCCTATTTTTGTCCTGCTCTAGCTTATCGCTGATAATCACCTCCCTTGACTGGACTGGCCAAAGCGTCGTATCGTTAATTACCGCCACAGTCCTGCTAAATACCCTGCAAACCTATCGCTAGATAGCTAACTACAATTCTTTCAGCAGCCGTTTAGAGCCCAAGATCAGCTTTTAGCGAGATATTAATAGTCTATAGATCTAACCCTTAGGCGGATTCAAGGCCTAAGCCAAATGATTAGAATATTCACCGAAAACATCAAACGTTGCTAAACGTACCAAGTACCTGAGCAATCGCAACGCCAACATCCTGGGCAGAGTTCGGGTTCTGGCCAGCGATGACCCGCCCATCAACGACAACATGCTCCTTCAAAGCATATCTGCTTTGATATAGCTGCCACCCACCCGGCGCTTTTGCCTAGATCGACATCCTAATTTATAGATATAAAAGTATCCAACTTCTCTAATGTATGCACTCACATTGAAAAAATTTCTATCTATAGAACAATGACTGAGAGATGAGTTATAATAGAACTTAAGAGAAATTTTTAGTACTTTGAATTTTTTTAGGCTTATTACTCTTGCGCTTGTTATTCAGTTAATTGAAGTGTAATAAGATATCTATTATAAGCTATTGTAAGGGATAATTACTTATAGAATATATTCTCTATATTTAATATACTATACTAGCCAAGGCTATATAAATAATATATTTACTAAGATATAGTAATGATCCTACTAAAGTTAGACTATAGTGGCTGAATGCTATTTAAGTTATTTACTTCTAGATCACTATTTAGACTACTTTATAGCCCTCTCTCTCTCTCTCTCTCTCTCTCTTATCTATATTATTCTATATCGAGTTGTTGTACGACTCGATGAAAATGTGGCCCGTGCACGCTCTTGCAAAGGGAGTGATAGCTAGCATAGCTTAATGAACGCAAGGGTCTTATACACTTGATGAATTACTGGTTTAAAAGAGAATATTGGGTTAAGAGAGTAGCTTAGTGCAGCGAATGGTATATAGTGCAATAGGAGTTTTTAAGGTTAAGAGAGTAGCTTAGTATAGCGAATATCTATTGCAATTGCTGGATTGGGGTTAGATAGAGCAAAGATTAAGAACTTAGTGAAAAAAAAAAAAAAATTAAAGTTTATTATAATTATTTTTTAATTTTAAATTTTTAAA
>JACBYL010001148.1:0-39926 GCA_015266385.1 Trichoderma oligosporum | reverse complement strand
AAAAAAAAAAAAGAATTTCAAATTAAAGAATGTCGTAAAATCGCATACCTTTGATTTCTTCAGCGCATTGTTTCCGCACCCTAGCATAGTATATATCTCGCACTTGCGCCTCTTGTGAAGCCGATAAAGGTAGCGGATTCCGAGATGGGACGCCGAGCCGCCCTTGAGGGATGTTGGGAGTTTCTGCGGCCATCATGGCCATTGAGTAGTATAGCCTTTAGGGTGTGGCAATCGCGAAGATAAGTAAAGGATAATTTGATTGTTTATTGCGTCTTTACTGTCTAGATTCGGGGTAGGAATGGCGGTTTTCGTAAGATGGAAGCTGTTCTGAAACTGAAGCTTGAACCGATCGCCGAATAATCCATCAAATGGGGGCTTCGAGCTGGGCTGATAATGTGGCAGAACTCTCACCGCTTGCTTCTTTTGACTTATTGCGAAATTCAAAGTTGGCCAGATGGTTTCATCAACGACTTCACAAATACCAAGCATTTCATATGAAGAAGAGTTACCATTTTAATTTTTTTTCTATTCTCAAAAAATTCTGCAAATATAATGGACTCTAGCTACATTAAAAATCAAAGAGCATTAGAACCAGCCGTCAATTACACTAATAAGTGCTTCATCATATAGGTATCTACCGTGTTCCAGTTCATTACTTAAACCCCAAGTCAACCATAAAAGCCATGAGATATCCGTAAATACATTGCGCCCTCCATCTTCACTGTACCAATCTTCATCTAGATATTCATTCTTTTTCAGCAATTATGGGGCCTGATAAGGAGGCTGCTGAGGAGGGGGTGATTGCTGAGGAGGGTATTGACCATAGGCTGCCTGTTGGTCCTGGGGAGGGGGGGAATAGGTAGTCTGCTGTTGGTAAGGAGACTGGGCCGGCGGATAAGGGCTGGAAGTCTGTTGGGGATACTGGCCCTCAGGGTATTTATCCTGGGGAGGGTATTGGGTATTATGTTGGGCAGTGGGTTGAGGCTGGATGAACTGTTGCTGCTGCTGCTGCTGCTGCTGCTGAACTTGCTCTTGTTTGGGCTCCATGGCAATTGTCTGAGTGGTAACAGCTTCATTGTCAAACAGGAATCTGCCTTGCTTGCGACCTGTGAGGAAGCTATACAGAGTCCAGACAAAGGTTGCGATAAAGAGAAGCCTAATTATTTAAACATTTGGTCAATTTTATAATATTCCCTAATTCGATTCGCTTCAACTTACCAGACTAAAGCACCAAGACCAGCGATAGCAGCAAGCATTTGGCCGCCGCTCTTGAAAAGAATGACATCGTCGCGCTTCTTGACGCATACTTTGCTGTTAATCAGACCACCATTGTTAAAGCACTGGTTCACATCGACGTTGAAAATGAACTTGGCGCGCTTGGCAGCCACAGCAGCAAAGGTCGAGAGCCAAAGGATCAGCATGACACCATCAAGGACTATAATGGCAACAATATGGTATAGATGGTAGAGCGATGGAAGTTTCTCAGTCAAGATGGCATACAGAGAGATGAACCAAGTGATGAGAGCCTATTTCGTGGTTAGCTATTTGAGCTTTCACTCCCTCAGGTAGAGAAGAGAGGAAGCCATCACTTACAATAGCTAGAGCAAGACCTTCTTCATCAAGGTATGCATCATGCATCAAACTAGCAGCCAAGCCAAGGATGATGACAGAAACGAGAATCTGAAAGATACGGCAGACGAATACCCATACGGGTGAGACAAGGACGTGGCCACTTTGACCATTCTCAGGTTGCTGCATGGCGGGCGTATTACAGACTGTTGATAAGTCTTTTGTTTTCGTTTTGATTTTTTTAGTTTACTAGTCAAAAAGTCCTAGATGCTCCAACACAAGAGAGCTTCGTAGTAACCAGACACAGTCAAGGTTTTAGGAGTTGTGTAGACACAAACAGCCCAGGGAAACTCGACACTCGCGGCCGGACAGCACCACATTCTTATTACCACAACGAATCTCTTGTCTCCGCCACCGGCACCTCTCTCAGCCTAGCAGAGGTCGGTGAGGCAGACTGCCGGGCCATACTATCCATTAACCATCAAATTACAGAACCCGCAAATGCCTTTTTTCCTGCGCCAGCTGTTGGCACTAACTGCGTTGGTGGCCCCCTCGGGTTCAGCCGCAGCCATGGGTGGTGATTAGGCTTTTGCTTTTGTTGGCTTGGACCAGGGCTGATTCAGGGTCTCCGATTGTAAGTCACCCAGCCGATACAGCTTGTGACAGCCCAAGCTGCGATGGCGTTTCTGGACCCGCAGCCCCAAGCGTCTAAGTCGAAGCACAAGGTGGTGATGCGGAGTTGCGACGCCGCTTCCGAAGACCTTGCAAGCATAAGTGCAACTTCATAATATGCGTGCATATACAAGTACTCGTATGTATGTGTGGGAGGGTGCATGGGTGGGTGGGTGGGTGCATGAAGCATGGATAAAAAAAAGAAAAGAAAAGTGAAAAACAAAGAAAAGACGACCAGCCAGGATGGATTGTATCAGGTTGGAACATGTGGCTTGCATAAGAAGCTGGACCTTTAATGAGCTTTGTGAGCGGTAGGCCGGATCAACTATTGGGTGTGACACGGTACAAGCATTTAATATAAGTGGTTGGCATCGATTTGCCAGTTCTTGGAGCGGATCCTTGGGATGCTTCCCTGATTTCCCATGTTGGTGGGCGAAACTATCGATTATCTAAAAATGACAGCCTGATTTTTATTTTATCTTTTATTTCATAGAGCATTATCATGTATTTCATGCGCGGGTCTGCTGTCAGTGTGAAGTACAGTAATACTTCGTTTGAAGCTATTAGAGGCAGTTCGTGAAAGATGGAGCTAGAGCTGACAAGGGGATCGACCAAAGCTGCCGACATCGTCCTAAAATCCTAAGATCGGCAGAGCATGCGGTATTGGTTCCGCCGTCTTATCCCTTTACAAGTTGTAAGCACGTGGGAGCGCGGAAAAATATAAATTAGAAAAAAAAAAGAAAAAGACGAGAGCTTTGCTTTGGGCATCCTTTGAGAGCTTGGGCCGTCAGACGTATATTACCAGGTATGTATGGAGGAGGATCCGCCGCGGAATGCGCTGTGACACTAAAAAAGCACTCCATCTTAAGCATTCAAACTCAGCCTCACTTTATCAGAACTTGCATTTATACTAGCATCGTTAGCCGCTGCTGTAAATGGAGCTAAGCTCAATATTTATATTTTGTGCGCTGTTTATACTCTCTCTGTGTACAAAGTATGAAGTAACATCGTAGGTACTTGTAGTAAATGCTATTCGCCAATATAAGCGGCTGCTGGTACGGAGTACTTGGATCAATAAATCAAGGGAAGGGGGGGCTATTTTGTGTCACTGGCAAGCTATTGAGCTGCGAATCCGCAGTCAGTTTGAGCCTCAATTCTTGGGGTTACTGTGACCGCCACTTGCTTTTCATTACCAGAACAGCCACGCCGTTCTCACATCCTCCTGGGGTTCCAACGATCAATCAAATTCTATCTTGGAATGCAGTACCTCCGTACTACTCATATTATTTATTTACCCCTGTTTTGTTTCTCTCTCCCTTTCTTCCTTTGCTTATTACACCTTTTCGTTTGGCCCGGCAATTAGAATCTTAATAGCCTCCCCAGACTTGACCTTCTTGAATGCCTCCTCCGCTTCCTTAAAGCTGACAATACCCGTAACCAGCCTCTTAACATCAACTTGGCCACTCTCGACAAGCTTAATAGCCAATTCGTAATCTCCTGCGCCGTAACGGAATGATCCTCGGGCTGTGACCTCCTTTAAACACAAGGCCATGATGGGGAAGTTGATGTCACTCTTCCCCATACCGCCTTGTACGTAAGTGCCTCCTACGCGAACGACATGCAGACTCGCTTGGATTGAAGGCTCTGCGCCGCTGGCATCAATGACTGCATCAGCACCACCAGGAATGCCCGCAACTTCCTTGATTGCCTTGGCATTCTCTTCAGGCGAGACTCTCTGTGAGACATATGTGTGCGTGGAGCTGAAGCTCTTGGCAAAGTCCAGCTTGGACTGTACAATATCGACACTAACAACCTTTGTCGCACCGTACACCTTGGCCACAGCAGCACAGAGAAGGCCCACGGGCCCAGCACCCATAACAACGACAGACTGACCGGGCTGGATTTGTGCCTGCTTGACAATGTGAACTGCCACTGCGAGTGGCTCGATCAGCGCACCCTCTTGTAACGACACACTGTCTGGCAGCTTATAGCAAAAATCAGATGGCGCTGTCCACAACCCCGTCAGAGTGCCATGGTATGGAGGCGTGGCAGCAAACACCACATCCGCGCAAAGATTGTACTTTCCAGAGAGGCAGAAAGAACACCTGCGGCACGGATAGCCGGGCTCGAGGGCAACACGGTCGCCGGGCTTGAGGTCCTTGACGGCTGGGCCGACCTCGACAATGGTACCAGCCGATTCATGGCCAAGAACCATGGGATCCTTCACAACGAAATGTCCAATGGCGCCATGTACCCAGTAGTGAACATCTGAGCCGCAGATCCCAGTATAGTTTATCGCGACAAGGACTTGGTGAGGGTCGGAGATGGAGGGCTTGGGACGCTCTTGAAAGGTAACATCTCCAGGTTTGTTGAGGATAAAAGAAAGGTTCTATTATTGATACTAACTGTCAGCTCTAAGGCTCAAATTAAAAGGCATTCACTTTATGTTTTAATCTTTTTGTCTTACGCTGATTGCATCCTTGTTAATAGTTTGAGTCGCCATTTTGAACCGAGCTTTGTCTAGATGTGCTGCTGTGCTCTGGTTGATACGGCGTTCAAATCTCAATCAATATAAGTTGATGCCTGGTGGGGGTAGACAATAATATCCTTCAATCACAATGACGTTGAGAAGGCAAAGGGATAAAGAAAGAAAAACTTGTCACGGCCAGATGACAACTATATAATATATGCGGTTCTCATCCCCGCATTACAATTCAGCCATATGACATTTTTCATTCGCGACAAGTTTTCTTCCCAACAAACAGAGGCCCCCACGATAGCTCTATTGGGGAGCAATGGATCAACCCGAACACGCTGTGACAGCATAACTACTCCGTAATTGAACCTGATATCAAGGACCCCCGCGCCGTGCTACTCTGAGTCCTTAATACTTTGGCAGAGATTACAAGTTCCTTAAGAGACAAAACTAGAAACCCACTATTTTACTGGCTTCCCACAATTATAAGAAAGCCAATGGCAATTTAACCGGTCATAATACCCGCACCAATGGGAGAAGCACTGGAGGATTACTGGAGAATCGGTAGCTCATCAGACTTGTGACTTCAGTGATTACATACTTCAGATAGTTCAAAATACTTTAACGTAAGGGACCAATATATATAATCTAACTAATATCACCATGAAGTATTCTCAACGTAAATAAACGTCACAACAAGAAGAACTAGACTTGCTAACACAATGCAATTATATGCGGGATTGGCACCACTAGTACAGCTCTAAAGCATACCACACAGCGACCCTATAGCCTAGAAACAATAAAAAGAATCCAATCATATGCATATAGAGAGTATATCAAATCTGTGCTGCCTTTTTTATCATGTATAGAAGAAAAAGCGAGTAAGTAGGAGCTTTGGTGTCCCTAATTTCATTAATTTGAACACATTGTACTCCGTACTCTACTATTAATAAGAAAGGAGGAGAGGAGGTTAGTTAGTTAGGCTGCAACATCTTGATAGAACCCCCTACATCTTCTAGTCTCTCTCTCTCTCTCTCTCTCTCTCTTTAACCTCTAGTTACTTTAATATCTTCTATCTCTTCTAGCTTCCTCCATTCTATCATTTTCTTCTAACCAATCGGCTGTATACGTGGGCGAGTCAGAAGGCTCTCTACATTCAATTAATATCGGTATGCGTGTTGGTTGCTCCGTTAGGCGCAAATGCAGCTCGGCTGCCTGGATTGGTGCCCAGCGTCTTACAATAAAAACCTCCCCTTTTCTCTTTCCAGAGTCATACATTAAGAATTTCAAACAACGGGCTCGCTGTTTGAATTCTTTTGTTATCTAAAAGAAATATCGGTTTCACACCTTCACATCACTCGGCTTGCTCCAATGGCCCAGACACTTCCGTCCAATCCTCGCGAATGGCAGACTCGGGCAGAACAGAATGGGGTGTTCGCTAACCAAAATCTGCAGGACATATGTAAAATGGCATCTGCATCCAAGGTGGAATTAAAAGACTGGCTCCAGCTCAGAATCCTTTGGAATACTTCCTCGAAAGAGATACATCCTACGCATGAAACGCTGTTTGGAAAGGGGTCGGAAGGCGCGTTTGTCCAAGAACTTGAAAGCACATCCGCCGAATTTCTCAGATCCCTTCCTTGGTATAGTGCTTTGGATACAAGCAACGATAATCCGTTAGAGTGGCATGCCCTAGCTCATTGGAGGGAGTCCGTTAAAGCTCTTTCTCGACGCATTAGGATACTCCAACTTACGGGCACACAAAAGCAAGAACTACATGAAACGTATAGTGGAGAAGATTTGTTCAAGCTTCGCATTGAACCAATGCGGCATCTGAGACCCCGGAGCTCACGTCAAGCTAGCATGTCCATGGATTCAGAGAAACAGCCCAGCGAGAGGAGCTTTCCTGGCCTGCTTGACGAAGAAGAGAGAGTCTCACAAGCAAGTCAATTCGGAAGTGCTGTTGACAGCCAGTCAAGTAGTCAAAATGAACGGTTAACAGCTTCTTTTGATGGAAGTGTAAGCGCACTAACGCATGGTCGGCCACCCGGAGAAGAAGATATCAATTATTCATTTCTTGCTCTGCTCAGCGGTCTCTCAATGTATGATGAGGCAACATCTAGCAAGATTCGGTGGTCTCCCAGGCGCCAAGAATTTACTATTAGCAGGGCAGAAAGCAAGGGCAGGGAGGCAGACATTATTACAGCGAGAACTGATGGCTGCCTAAAGTATCTCAAGCCAGATATACTGGAGGAGCAATGTCCCACTCTAGCGTTAGTCGAGGTGAAAGCTAGACGACGCAACGAACATCTTCAAGCAATTCAAATACAAGAAGGGACGGAAATGGCAGCTTGGATATCTTGCCAGCCAACCTCGGGGACGCTACCTACTCATGTTGACGACACAGGTACATATCGGTACGTTGGTTTTCATCTCACAGTCTTTGTTGCCAGATGTCAAAGCATATCTAGATGCTAACAATCCTTTATTTTTCTAGGCGCGTCATTCTTGCACAAGATTTTGATCGAATTTACATCACTGTTGCGAGTTATCCCCAGGAGTACCTAAACTTTATCACTGGACAAAGCAATATGTACAGAAAGTCCACACCCGAGTCACCTATAAAGCCTGCCGCCGAAGAATCCAGCCCAATCTCTGCATCGCGGAGTTTGGATGTAGAAATGGGCGATTCACCAATTTTGACCTCATCGCCAGCGGAGGCAACGAAGACGCACGCCTCCGACTTTCGACCCCAGACCCCGACAAACCCAAGCCAAGTTGTGTCACCAACAGCTCCAGTTAAGCTCTACCAACCAGAGGCAGACGAGGGAAATCAAAGAGCAGATAAAATGTTCTTGACTATGGATGAGTATAGGCCTTTCAAAATCACGGACAAGAGAGAGATGAAAGCACTCATCATACTTCTAATCTCTCTGACGCGAAAGCTCTGCCAAGAGTATGACCGCGGCCATGCATAGGGAAACTAGAGGAAGTAGGAGACGAGGATAGAGAAATTAGAAGAACGTATGATAGTTTATATAGATGCAGACATTTGCCTCTACTACCTTTACTGCTCGCTTTAGTCTTCTTAAGTAAAATATATCTACAAAAATATGTTGTATAAATAAATGCAATTCATTATTACTAGCAAATGCTCTCAACAGCTTACTAAACATTCAGACCGCATAAAGCCTGGTTCGGCTGCTGCCGGAACCGGCAACGCAGAAGGTAGCTTTGGATCTTCTCCATTTCGACAATACTTCATATCCTTTGCTGTATTACTGATTTGTATATGAGAGAAGAACGTATCACCCATAGGCCTTGCCAACATCCATGTGAGCATAATTAGCCCATCTATCGGTATGCTGCCATCGGCTGTCGGAAATGTTAGATGACGGGAGATTCGAACTATAAAATGGTTATTTTCGGCATGTATCTGCAAAATTCGAGCACCTGTCTCGTGGAAACTCAACACTAAGATCTGGATTTCACATGAGACATGAATTATCAGTGTGTGCTGTTAGTGTCTGTGAATGACTGACTCTTACCGGAAACGTGTGATGTTGAAGCCATGGATATGATGCAAGACTGCCACGTAATGTGTTGACAGCTAGCAGCAATTCACTTCTCAAAATGCGATCGTCGGGTACAACCGTGTCGCAAGTCATGAGCATAATATGAGGAACGAATGGATTAGGGCCAGATTTCACTTGACCCTTGAAAGAAAGCGAGCGTTCGCTGAGATAGTAGTGGAACTCGTTTGTCGATTCTATCCGAGCTTTTCCATAGCTGACAGCTCGGGTTGGATCAGTATTGCTAATACTAACAAGTGAGTTGGGTTAGCACATGCCCTCTAATAGAAAGAACAGCTTAGCTGCAATATATGTACGCACAAGCTGGTGGCCCACCGGGGGTTATAATGATATTTGTGACATTCATTCCATTCTACCATCCTCCAGAGGGCTGAGCCATAGTAGTTCATAAGGCGAAGGTCTGGTATTAGGTTCCCGTTTATATCCCTATCCCAACGCGACTTAGGCTCAAGCTCGGGCCATTTTGATCCTCTGTTGAGAAACTGTCGGGCGTACCACTTTGCCTTTATCGGATGAGCGGGACGGAAAAATCTGGGTTCAACATCGATCGGGCTATAGTCGTCAATATTGAGTGGCGCACCACGAACGATGTTGAGTTTTCTTAGGTCTTCATCAGATAGCAGAGGAGTGCGCTTTCGCTTCTCTAAACCGTGCTTCAATTTGGTATACTGGCTGAAGAGTTGGAGATGCCATTCTAATTGCGGGTCAGGATGCGGTCGCGGCAAAGATTTAAGAAATTTCCGAAATCGTGACGGTGAGCCGCGCCAGATCTGCGAAAAGTAGTAGACTTCTTCGGGGCAGTAATGCCATGGCATATTTAATATGATTTTTTTTTAAAAAAAAAAAAAAACAAATAAGTGTCAAAAGAACGGGTGCACAGCAGACGGGCTCTTGAGAAGACTTGATGGACGTGGCGATGGAGGTTGGCGGTGAAAACAGTGTCCAATCAATCGATTAATCCGCGTAAACAAAGCGTGCGTTTCATAATCCGCTGATTCGCGTGTAGGTTGATGGCATTGACAGCGTATGTCGCCTTGTCAACGCGATCACAGCATCAAAATTCAGCTCCAAGTTCACATATAGCTAACATCTCATGCACAATAGGCAACCGTGAACTTCTTGTATCAACGCGCAAGAAGTCTAGTAGAAAACAAAGTGGAGACCGGCTTTACGGGGGTTGGACAGTGCGAATATTATTATTATTATTATTATTAGGGTAGCACAGCATTACGTCTAGCGATTACTTTATAAAGACGTCACTCTATAAATACATAAGACAGCATGTAACCGAATCAGAAGTTAAGTTGATTATTCATGTTGCATATTCCTATTAAATTTTCTGGGGGATGATAGAGACGCGTGCAGTTGAACAACCTTTGGTGTACTAAGGCCGGATACGGAGACTGAGAGATGGTATGTACCATCAATTGTTCTCCGAATATCGTGGCTCGAACTTCTTTGATGCTACGGAGTACTCTGTAGCGATGAACGTTATGCTGGCAAGGTACTAAATTTAGCTGCGGGGTTGATATCGGAGTCTAAGAGAGGGCAAGCGGGGTACATGACATGCAAGTACCTGACTTCGCGGTAATAGGCACATAGCACATAAGGTACTTAACCATGAGACATACTCGTTGTATTAGTTACCTTATATTAGGTATAGCAGTATGAAGGCACGTGTATCTGAGAACCAAAGGGAAGGAGAAGGCAAGAACAATAAGTGCCTGAAGGTATAGAGCGGTCGGCTGCTTTGCCGAATTACATGTTCCAGTACGCCAAAGATCTGACAGAGCAAACTTCAATCTTTACCACCTCACAGTATTCTCTCATGTGTCAATAATGGCTTAGCATCCACAACGCAATCTCAAAAATTAAGCGCCCTTCCTGCCGCCCTTCAGCCTATCAATAGCCCCGCCTTGGTTGCAACCAGACGCGATAGTTACCCCCAGACTCCTTAGTGGCCTATGGCGTTCCTCAGTGGTTTTTCAAACTTCAACCCACCCCTGCGTCTCCAGCGCTTAACTATGCCAATGCAGTGTGATGCGGCCTTTTATTGGTCAGTCCGGCTGTCGATGGCGTCCACGTATAAGATGATAATTGCTATTTTGGGCTCACAAAGAACCACCCACCCACCAACACCTTAGAACGCCTGCTGTATGGTCGCGCTCCACCTCCCCAGATGATGCCTTCACCTGTTTGCGCTGGCTCTTATTCTCTCGCCCACTCGACCAAGATATCCGAACCAAAGGCGCTTAACCGACTGATTCGATGGCGGCATCTTTGCCATCCAGTACAGTCCCCAACCACTTCCCCACCACTTCATAAGGCTAGCCTACCGAGACAAGAAGGTGAATTTATTATATCTGGTCTTACGGCGCCGCTCTTACTTTGCCATTGCAAAGTGATCCTTTTGCTGTTCTGTATTATTTCTGTTGTGTCCGCTCTGCCGGTATCATGATGCGACGCTCGACCAACAAACAATGAAGCGATAATAGCCTCTCAGCGTTGGCTAAAGTCTTGGATGCCCTAGGCGTTTCTCTTTTTGTTCCTTCTTTTTGGTGCTCCCGGTGCTCCACCTCAACACGATATCCCACGCTTCTTCTGTGAAGAAGGCTGTACTTTTTTTTGTGCCTTGCTTTAAGTCCTGCAGTCGTATTTCGTACGGTTATATATATACCATCTCGTGGTTAAATCATGGCCTCGCAGCCACCTTCTGGCAGTGCCAGCTTCTCGCTCTTCCCCAATCCCAATTCTTCCAAACCTCGACCTGTGGCGCGCACCAACCAGACGCCACGAGCCCGCCGTTCAGAATCTCAAGAACGTCGATCGCCAACACCACAGCAGCAGCCTCAGGAGAGCCTTTCTACAGCGTCAATTGCTTCGCCCTCATCAGTGCTTGCTCCTATAAACTCAACATCTCACAATGGCAGGCAGACTCCGCAACAGAGAGCACACACCCCTCTAGAGTTTGATGTTTTTCGTGGAGAGGTATCAGAGACAGTCTTAGACAATGACCCACGGCCAGCCGCGGCGACAGAAGTACCGCAGCTTGACACACTTGGTGCGGACACCAGCCGTCCTATTCGGGTCCAGCAGCCTCGACTGACCATTGAGGTTCCTGGGCGTGCAGATACTGCTTTTTCACAAGCCCAGACTTTGGTGGGTAGCAGCAGTGACCGACCAAGAAACTCAATAGCCAAACCTCCTCTCTTATTTGACGGTCCGTCTTCATCTGAACAGCCGCCAGTCCTGCGATCCATGTTCCCAACTTACGATCCTGATCTGCCTTTGGACCAACAAAACTACGGCCCAACTCAAACCAATCCATCTACGATGCCCAGGGCTGTTGTCAGCCGCCAGAGTTACTATGAACCCTCCGAACCTGCACAGGAGCACCCTTCTATCCGAAGCCCCGATTACAGAGTTCCGATTCGTCACCAAAATCCTCCTATAGTCCCCGCGATTTGCACGACCGATCAACTGCAGGATCTTTGGAGAGTCACAAACGGATGGAAAGCATCCAGCTCCGAGGGGCGCGTTTACTGCTTAAAGTTGACACAGCAAAAAGATGCTCCTATTTATACTCTTTCATCCACCTCACAGCCCTTCTACAGTCTTCGTCTGGACCCTACATCCGCCTCAGCTTACGTGTCATTAAGCAGGCACGACCCTAGTAAAGTTTATAAGGTGCCTAAATCTGGACCGCACGCTTCTGCAAACATTCTCAATGGTGTAATGGGCGGTGGTAACCGAGCTTCAGATGCCAAGTACTGGCAGGAAGCGTTGACTACGACTTTGGAAGAAGAATCTCGCAAGCATTCTCCAAATGACGGGCTTGTTGCTCTGCTCATGCCTTGCGCCGCGACAAAGATAGTTTTAGATAGGGTAGACGACCCTGTCACTGTTGCAGCCGCAGAGAGGGAGTGTGGAAGGCTTGTGTGGGACGACGATAGCGCAAGCCACTACTTGGTGCATCCGGCGCTGGCGACACCATTCTGCGTTACAGTTGAAAACTGTGCTGCATGGTCTCGTGTTGAGTATACGTTGGAGCATCATGAATCGCCCCAACACCTCGCTAAGCTAACGCGAGATGGCACTGGTAGCGGATGGCTGGAAGTCGACACTGGCGTGGCGTCGAAAGTTGAATCATTCTACATTGTCGACGTGGCTGTTACAGCGCTGCTTCTTGTCGCTGCTATGGATGATAGAAGCTCAGCCAATTCTATTACAGAAACATTTGAGGCGCCACCAATTCCAGAGCCTCCCAAACAAACAAGGAGCCTTAGTAGTGCACTATCCCGACATCGTGATGATGATGATGGAGAGAGCAACAAGAAAAAGAAAAAGAGGGACAAGAAGGACAAGAAACGCCCAGGGATGGAGCAATTCGAAATTGACATCGAGAGTCAAAATGAGAGCTTAAGCAAGGGTAACAAAAAGGCTGCAGCTGAGGATAAGCTGCCTTTCATTTTACGAGTGGCGGTGAAGCTGGTAAAGGGGATATTTAACTGTTTTATATGGCTGTTGACGATTGGGTTCACTTGTATCAAAGGCGTGTTCAAGATTTTTTATAAATGCGTGGGATCTAAATATTAATACGATGATGACGATGATGAATAATGACAATGAGAAGCTGAAGGCATCGTTTTTGACTTATCATTTATGCTCATTATGAAATCTCCTGTACGAAAATGATTCTGTGACTAATGACCGCGATTTTCACTCAACTTAAATCATTTCACGTTGATTAAAAACAAAGGGGGGAGTGAGGGTGGCAACACAGTGCGCTCCTCTCGGGAGAATATTAAGTAAAAAGAAACCCTTTATATTATAATCCATGTTTTGCGTGCTCCATGGCCGTATATCTATATCAATGAACTTCTTCAAAGCTTATCAAACTAACCCAGCAGGGTAGTTTTAAACAACGCTCAAGAAGAAAGCAACCCTTAATTCCGCCGACCCTTCTTCAGCCCAACGGCCCTCCAATCTACCTTTTTCTCGTCCTCACCATAATCTTCTTCCCTCTTCTCGTCATTCCGCCTGATGTAGCCGTCTTGGCCATCTTGGCGCGCTGAATCTCGAGATGGGTCTCGGCAGTCATTAGGGATTTGACCTTTTTGCGAGAGTGTTCGAGGTCGCGTTTGAGCCGGCGGAGGTTTTTTGTCCTTTCGGACTCCTCTTCCTCGTTGCTGTCCTCTTCCTCATTTTTACTATTCGGCTGGGTTTTCTCATCCTCGTCATGTCCGCTGTCTAGATCCCGATTTGTTTGTGCTTGCAAGATTTCGTTTCGTTCTGCCTCGTCGTCCAAGAATACTATTTTTCGTGGAGCCTTGGATTTAACCCACCGCCTCGATGACCCTTCTTCTTCGTCGTCGTTGTCATCATCGTCAAATCCTTCATCTTCATCCTCATCTTCCACATCCAGTCGATCCAGCCCCTTTGTCAACACAACCTGCTCTTCCAGTCTCGCTAGCTCCTTCACGGCAACCTGCTTCATCGTTCTTACATATCCCAAATCCTGCGTCTTCAACAGCCGCACCGTATCAACGTCCATGCCTTTGTTGTTACCACGATCGCCTTCGACCTTGCCGTTCCATTTTCTACCGGTTTTTATCCTAGACCCGGGACCCTTGCGGGACATCATGCCAAAGTAGAATTCATCCTCGTTGCGATCGGCAGCCTTTTCGCGAAGATTTTTGAGTTGGGATTTCTTCTGGTTGTAGTCCTTTGCACGAAGAGAGTAATCCTACAGTAGCTGTTAACATCGTATCCTGGAAGCTCGATTTGTTTCTTTCTTTCTTCCCCCCCCCCCAAATGTACTAGAATTCGGGATATCGTACCTTGTGCTTCTCGAGAAGACCAAGACGGCGGCGCTCGAGAGGTTGCGCACGCTCCCGGTGGGGCCGTCGCTGGATGGAATTGCGCAAAGAAGACATCCTTTACGAAGCAATTGTACTGATGATAGTAATTTGAAGAGCTGCTGGTTGCTTTAGCTGGGAAGGTATCGCTGAGGTGTTGAAGGTTATGGCCTTGGAGATGGGAGAAGTGGCAGAATTTTTAAGATTTTTGGCGGTGAGAGTGGATGTGGGCGCATTTCAAGCTTAAAGTGGCGCTAAATGGGAGTTGGATGGAATTTGAGTCAAGATATTTTGAAATCATATTTAAAGATTCTACTGCATTGTGATCATCAATTCTCGTTTTTTATTTAATAATATCTCGAGCTTTGTCTAAATGGTGGTGTTGAATGTCTATTATACAGGATCTTTTAATTTATACCACAGTAGTCGTACAGCTTTATTACAGTAGTTCGGCCTGTATATATAGTAAAACAAGGTTCATTTTTCTGAACCAGCCTACTCAAAATATGCTTGCCTTGGACAATGTTAGTATATAACAGCCCTTTATCCGCTCAAGAGGATTTCGAGCGAAGCTGTAAGCCGTAAGGGGCAAGTTGCTCATTGCTGAGCTTGCTAGGAGACTGCACAAAAGGATCTTCTCCCTTCATTGTCTTTGGAAAGGCTATGACATCTCGTACAGTCGGAGTGCCAGTCATTAAGGCCACGAGTCGATCGAATCCAAGCGCAAATCCGGCGTGAGGAGGACAGCCTGAGCGGAGAGCTTCGAACAGATGAGAAAAGTCTTTGATCCTCTTATCGGTCATTTGTAGAACGTCTCTCATAATATAGTCTTGAATATCGGCGATATGATTCCTCACACTACCTCCGCCAATTTCGATTCCATTGAGAACCAAATCATAAGCAGCACTCTTTGCTTCTAGGGGATCGTTGAAGAGTAACTCCAAGTCCTTTTGTGATAGTGGCGCAGTAAACGGGTGATGAGAGGCGGCAATTCCTGCTGCGCCCTCTTGACCTGGCTCACCCTCTTCAACTGGTTTAAACATGGGAAAATCCGTTACCCAGACAAACTGGAGTGACCCAGGATTACCAAGCCGCGGGGTTTCCATATAACCTGCATCTACAAGGGACTTCCACAACATGCTGCGGAGATCTCCAATCTTGGTTGAGCCAGAATAGTATTGTCCAGCAGGCTTCTCGCGAGCTTGGAAAACGACAAGATCTCCATCCTTAAGAGGTTCCTTCTCTGAAAGCAAGTCCAGAACGCTCTCGTATTCGAAGCCCAGAGAAGAGAATCCACTTAGCGGTTTTCTTGAATCATGGACGAGAATTTGGGGTTTGCCATCAGGATTATTCCCTAAGGAAGCAGGCAGCTCATCCATAAATTTGGTGACAAACTTGCGCGCCTCTGAGGGAGAGCAGTCATTCAGTGGAAATGTAAAGGCCTCTATGAGGGGATTAGATAGATGAGTTATCATGCCAACGAAATTGCGAAAGGGTTCAAGATCTGGGAGCGCATGTATCTATAAAATGTTAGCTTTTCCCTCCTTTTTTTCTTCCCTTTGGCTGAAAGTAATAAATAAACAGTATCTGGCTGCCTCACCCTTAGGGGAATGCGCAAATCTGGCTTATCCGAACCATATGCGGCAATGCTGTCTGCAAATGTAATATTTGTGAACTGGTGCGCGACAGGTTGATTTGCTGGCGGTGGGGTGGGTGGTATATCAGCGATAACTGGAATTATTTCTCCCCGAAGATCCTTATAGCTGTGTGAAGGTTGAAGAGCAGTCAAAGTTCTTAGGATGATATCATTGATATCCTTTTGAACTGTCTCAGCTCCAGCGAAAGCCCATTCCATATCAAGCTAATTGAAAATTGTCAACCTCACGTGCAGCTTGAAGTTTTTGTATTCGCCTCACCTGCGTGAATTCAGGTTGTCGGTCAGCCCGAAGATCCTCATCGCGATAGCAACGTGCCCATTGCACATAACGCATAATACCACTAGCCATGAGAACCTGCTTATACTGTTGTGGGCTTTGACTTAAAGCGTAGGCAGTGCCTTTCTGTCGAGTAGGGACCAAAAATTCCCTAGCACCTTCTGGAGTGGATTTGAAGAGAGTCGGTGTCTCTATATCAGTAAATCCTTTTTCAAGAAGGTTCTGGTTGAGCATGCTTTTCATCCATGATCTAAACTTGAGCCTGGCTTGTAATTCCGAATGAAATCGGATCTGAAGATGTCTCTTTGTCGGTGGAAATTGGACCTCGGGGGTTACTATGAGATTTTTTGGGACACTATTGAGGGAACGTATGCTATCCAGGTAGACGGTCCTTTTCGATGAACCATCACTACTGGTTGGCTCAATAATATTTGCACTATCATGCTGCTTAATGCGAATCAGAACTGGGCTGAAAGCTGGGACTTGGCGGAAATCGTTATGGGCTTCGCTATCTCTCTCTGCATTGGAGCAGATTTGAATGATCTCACCGGAGGGAGTGGTGAGATCTGCAAATGAGAGATGCTTTGAGACATTGCGACTCTTGCCCAACAACCCCATGTAGGTGCTCTCTGATCCAAGCCCATGCAATTCATCATTGGCCTGGTCTGTTAAACGTCAGACAGGTTTCATATATCAAAAAAGGGTCTTTTTTCTTCTTCTTTTCTTTTCAGAAAAGCATACATTTCTGCCAAAGATCTAGTAAACTTGTCCGCTTTGCTTGGATTCCAGGTTCATCCTTGGCTACTTGTGAATAAAATCGGATATTCCTATAAATGGCCTGCCGAAGAATCATTGCGGCAGAAGCATTGACACAAACATGATGATGCAATGTCAGGCTACGGCGACCAACAAGAGGCCCCATTGCCCAATTTCATATATAAATTGGCATTCGATAGGTGAGAGAATAAGCTGCTCAAGGAAATATGTACATATGCATGGCATGACTGATAAGATAAGAGACGGAAGACACAAAACTTGGTGTAGGAGTTTAAATCAGTCGTCCGACATATTGCCGAGTCGTGCCCCACCAACCACGTCCTGCGCTGAGCTTTAAATTTCTGCCAGCGCTAGACGAGCTAAACTTTTATTTTCTCTTTTCTCTTCATCCCTTCCATTCAAATAAGTGTACGCCTCCAACCTTTGCAGAGTCTTGTGATGAGTGCAATAGCTGACTGATATTGCAGATGATGAGAATTGCGTGTATAATATGATGCAAGAACCGTCCTTTTGACCTCTCAAAAACTCTCCCTTCGGGGCTTCAGGGTTTAGGGAGTGATGAAGGACTGGTTCTATGAAATAGGCGTTCGACACACCGACCTTGTTACTGCATCGGACGCGATGATAAAAAGCTCTGATTTATGATGAATGGAAGTTTCCTTTTCTTTTTGTAATTTTTTTTTCTTTTGTATTTTGTGTCTTTATTTATTGTTGATTTGTAGAGTATTTCTTTCATTTTTCAAACCCAACAGTGATCCTATTTGTATCTGGCTATTTCAGGATGTTATAAAATGCACCGTGTACGAAATGCAATTAGGCAGAGCTACCTACCTATGGAGTAGATATCAACTTAATATATATATTTGCCCTACATTCTGACTACTGTTTGGATATAAATCACTGACATCTAGGAATAAAGAAAGCAATAGTTAGCTGCCAGCCTTGCATGTGGCCTCGTGTCTCCTACTTTCTACTTGTAAATTACCGCGCGCCAAGCCAATCCTTAAAACTTACTAGGTTATAGCTGTTTGCCATAGAAAGCATCTCCGTTAGTGAGTGACCTCATTTCCGTGCCCAGCCACCATATTTCCGCAGCTGCCGCCGCCCACGTGCAGATATTACTCGGGGGTATCGCCATAACCTCAACCCCCCAGCAAGCCAACATTCAATTACTACTACTAGTACCCAATAGCAATAGCCAACATCCTCCCACCAAAATAAACCCACGCAAGCTCCGCCCGGCTGCCGGTTCGGCCTGAACCTCCGTCCAAGTCGCCCAACTTTCTTATCCACCACCGAACGACTTGACGATTGTCTGACCTTTCAGGCTCGTGAGCCGGAATTTCCTTGAGCAACACGGCCCCCGAACAAGACCCGTAACCATGAGCTCCTTTGAGAAGTCCGTCAAGGGGGCGACCAAGATCAAGGTGCGTGAGTTCCCAACCCAACTCAACCCAACCCTCCCCTGTCCTGCTGTCCCTGTTAGGAAGCGATGACGATGGCTATGGCTATGGCTACTGTTGTTATGGCTATGGGGCATCTTGGGCTCTCAGCACCAGACCAAACCAATCCGGACCAGACCAGATCTGGCAGGGCAAGACAAAGCATGAGAGACCAACCAGATCGCTAACTATTCCTCGTGTTTGTGCGTACGCAGAATGCTCCTCCCAAGACGAAGTATATCGAGCATATTCTGGTCGGCACGCACTCAGGCGAGGCTGGCATAGCCGAAGTTCTCCGCGCGCTACAGAACCGACTACACGACTCAACATGGACCGTCGTTTTCAAGAGCTTGATGACGGTTCACCTTATGATCCGCGAGGGGTCTCCAGAGGCTACGCTTGCTTATCTTGCTAGACATCGAAATATGCTAGCTATCAGCAATTTTGCGGACGGTCCGTCCTTACCGAAGCCATCTGAAATACAAATACAAGCGGGGACTGACAGTGCATGTATATAGCTCAAACTCAAGGCCGGAACATCCGCCATTATGCCAACTACCTCATTGAGCGAGTGCGCGCATATCGCGATACGAAAACTGATTGGGTGCGCGCTCCGGAATCAAGGCTTGAGAGACTTTCTGTCGAAAAAGGTCTATTGCGTGAGACGGAAGTTGTTCAGCATCAGCTCACGGCTCTGTTGAAATGCGATGTATGTCATGTCCCAAAAGTTCTTTGCCTATTAAACCCAAGCTGAACTTTCCCCGCAGCTCCTCGATCAAGAACCTGAGACCGAGATCACGATTGCTGTCTTTCGATTACTGGTCCTGGACCTTTTGCCTCTTTTCCAGGTTTTAAACCAGGGGCTCATTAACATTCTTGGTTAGCTCTAAATACCGCTATTGAGATGGCATTTCTGAGTGAAGCTAACATCAACGTAGGCCACTTCTTTGAAATGTCCAAACCGGACGCCGACCGAGCTATGGAAATCTATCGGACTTTCACCAAGCATACCGATTATGTCGTCCAGTATCTCAGTACTGCTAAGCAATGGCAACATCATACCAGAGTTGAAGTTCCCAAGCTGAAACATGCGCCCGTTAATCTGGGCCGTCAGCTCGAGGAATATCTTGTTGATCCGGATTTTGAGATTCACCGACGGCAGTACTTGGCAGAGCAAGAGGCGAAGAAGGGCGGTAAAGGATCCAAGTCCAAGGCTACAAAGAATGGTGGAATCGAATTTCCCAAGCCAGCTTCTCCTGCAGCCAACAATCCTTTCCCTGCTCCTGGCAGCGGAAACTCGACAACTAGGGCCGAATCGAAGCCTCAAGCCAATAAGGGACCGGATCCAGACCTCATCGATTTCTTTGACTCTATCGAGCAAAACCAGATACCGATGCAAGTTGGCGCTCAACAAGCTCCTATGCAGATGCCTATGCAAACCCAAGGGGTGGATTTGGCGTTCCAAACACAACCCATTGGGCTTGGCTTTCAGCCAAACAACTTTGCCCAGCAGCCTACAGGTTTCGTTCAAGGCAGCGGTTTTCCACAACAAGATGGTGGTTTCCCACAGCAAGACAATGGATTTATGCAGCCGCCTCAACAGCTGCAGCCGACTATCACCGGTTTCAGTGGCTTCGGACCGCAGCAGAACTTCCAGCCCAGCGCTCTGGATCCTATCCCCCAAAATACGATTGCCAATTTCCAGACTCCTGTACAGCAGCCCACTGGCCTTCAGCCTACCGGTCTTCAACCTACTGGACTTCAGCCATCACTCGCCGCTCCGCAGATGACCAATCCTTTCCGTCAGTCCATGCTAGTAGCACAACCAACGTCTTCATCTCAGCTGTCAACGCCAACGTCAAGCACGCCCAACCTCAGCCGCCAATCTACCAACCCCTTTGCCCGGTCGACATCTTCACCAGGCCAGAATTCAGGCCCTTTCCAAGCTCAACCTCAGCAGGCCCAACCCACGAGCACCAATCCCTTTGCTCGCAACGTTGCCGCCGAATCACCCGTACAGCCACAAGATCAGCAACAACAGTCTTCGTCGCTTGCTCCCCAGCCGACTGGTGCCACTAATCCGTTCCGCCAAGGCGCTTTCGTCAGCCACACCACTGGCATGGGCTGGCAGCACAATCAGACTCCAATTGGCGGCGGTATTGACCACATTCAAACTGTACCGGTGTTTCCTCGCCCTGCACAACAGACGCCTTGGCAACAATAAATGAGTCTTCACTCTTTCTCTTCTTCTTTTTTTCTTGAATTTTGTAAGCTCTTGCGATCTGGGAGTCTGGATTTCGTCATTCTTTATCGCTTCTTCTTCCATGTGTCATCATTGCTAGGGTTTTGCACTTTCTTTGCTCTAAATATCGCATTATCCAGCGAGGCGTTTATTGGCTTTTCTTTTCCTTTTTACTTTATCCAATCGGGAGAGAGGTCGGCCGCGGATTACTATTATTATTATTCAGAATCTCGGAGGAAATATTCGTAGTATGCAAATTCTAACAGCTAAAGGGGAACTGTTTAACACACAAACAGTACCTTTTGCTGGAGGTGAAGATAAGACGAAAAGATTGGGCAGACTTTGGGGGGCAGCGAACGCGGTATCATGCAGTGGGTAGAATTTCCTTGGCGACAGAGATGCAAAGAGAACAAGTTATAAAAGCTGTTTATTAGACCTCCTGTATCTCTAGCCTAATACGACATGTCATGGTATCGATCAATATAATATTAAAAGAAAGATAAAAAAAAAAGAAAAAGAAATTGTAAAGAATCAAGACTCCAGTCTCCAGACGCCTACCTCCATCGTCTTGAGTTTCTCCATCTAGAATGCAAATGACGATTTCATCTCAAATAGGCTGCTTCTCTCCTAACGCCCTGAAATGCAATTAAAACATAATATACTCTAGGAAGAGATTATTTTTTCAAAAAAAAAAAATAGAAAAAAAATAGCGAGAGCTGTTTCATAAGAAGCGGTCGAAGCGGGAAGTTTTTTTTTCAGAATGGATCATCTACATCCATCTTCCCACTTACTTGTCCCGTCGCAACAGCCTCCAGAGAAGCCGCCACTGTTGCTTCTTCTCTGATATCCTTATCATCTGCAACGAATACCCCTAACCCAGAAAAGGCTTCAAACAAGGCTCTCGTTAGATACTCGTCAGGACTGTATCCCCCAACAGTGTAATCTTCCTTTGTACGTGTAATGTCAAGCCACTCGCTCTTGTACTGCACCAGGTTTTCGCTGGCCAAGTCGACCCTCTGGGGAGCCAGATTCAGACCGCCAAAGGGATCATACGGCTTATCATCCACAACAGCGGCACGCTTGTCCCTCAGTCCGCGGATCGACAAGCCACTGCCCCCCAACGCCGCAACAGCATCAAGTGTAGAGTTGTGCTTCTGCTGTCCTCGCTTCCTGAGCAATATCCGATCAACTGCCTCTTCAGCGTGGCCAAGCTCGGCGTTCTGTAGGGAGTTGAGCATTTCCTCGCGAAAGCGCGCGGCATTGGCCTTTTCCTCAGCATCCTCTTGCAATTCCTGTATGCGGCGCTGGCGAGCGACCTCTTGTTCTAGAGCGAGACGTTTTTGTCGTACTTCGTCTGATTCGCGAGCGAGTTTGCGGTTACGCTCAATTTCGGCTTTGTGTTGGGCTTCCCATTCGGCGAGTTGGACTTCTGCTTTTTTCCGAGCTTCGTCGGATCCATTGACGAGATCGTCTGTGAGGCACTCCACCATATAGAGATAGTCGTTATACGCATCCAGGCTCTCAAAGTCGTCCTCGGCCTTGTTGAACACGGCTGCCACCCTCTTCCTAATGTCTACTTCCCGCTCAACAGTCAGGTCACTGAAAAATGCCGTCTTGAAGCCCCTCAGACGGAGCGTTTTGTGGCAACCGGCATAGGGGCACTGGTTCGGTCCATCCTTGAAGATACGCTCAACGCAAGTCTTACACATGCGGTGATAGCACTCGGTGTTGATACGGAACTCCATGTCCTTGTTGAAGTAGCGGGTGGTTTTACACACGGGACAAGCTTCATCCTGATCAGTCGGAGGGAGAGGAGCAGAGATGAAAGCGGCGGAGGCGTTGTTGGAGGCGTGACGCACTGAGACGGTGCTGGTGGCCCCTGGATGTGCCATCTCTTTTTGCTGGTACAAAAGTGATAGCTGTGAGTCGTCGATACGGACGAAGATCTAGAATAGACTGAGGGTGAAGGTCTGCCCAGCAACAGAGGCCGATAGGAGACAGCGGTCGATCCCAGCGGCGATCCCGTTTCGTAGTGCTCAACTGGACGGTGATTTTATTTTGTTATGGTAATGCCGTGATGCTGGTTTATCAACAACAGCAGTTCGGTAATGAACGTGATAAATAAATACCTAGTAGCGGAAAGCCGTGATTCCAAAGGCTGACAATTATTAACAGCCAGTTTTACCTGTACGGAATACCGAAGCAGAATAGCGGAGAGCTTCCGCCCTTGCATGCTCAAGCTCGGGGGGCTGCTAAATGTAAGGCCGTCACGTCATTGGCTGCACCACCATTTCGACGCCTTAGCAATTCCCCATTAGCGAATTTGCCCCTCCAAGCCCAAGCTAAACTTCCACCAGTATCTATTATCTACCATATGTAAGGTTGTTGTTCTATCATACCTACTAAGCCTAGTAATAAAAGAAGAAAAGGCACATACAATTTGCAAGCTTCACACCACTTTTACTATGGCTGATAAAGGTAAGTTTCTACTCCTATATTATGAACCGTGCTATGCCTCTCTATCTCCGTCCTGCGATCACACATAGGACTTCGTAGTCTCAAATAGTTAACTAGCTATCGCTTCAGATCCATCACCTGCTGAAGACGCCGCCGCGCGCAAGAAGGAAGCCGAAGAGCAGGCTGCTCTGCCTTACAAATGGTCTCAAACAATCGGCGAGCTGGATCTCTCCTTCAACGTTCCCGGAAACCTCAAGTCTAGGGACCTAGTTGTCGACATAAAAAAACAGACCATAGTTGCGGGTATCAAGGGACAAGAGCCCATCATAGGTGTACATCATTCCCTCTTCTAAAATCAGATGCGCCAATGTTCCCAGTCAGCGTATTTCGCTCTTATGCTCGCTTTTCCTTTGTATCCAAAAAAAAAAAAAAAAAATCCAAAAAAAAAAAAAAAAAATTGGCTTCATCTATATACATTGACTCATACTGAATGCTGCTAATAGGGTGACCTCCCCCATTCGATTCGCGTTGATGATTCGACTTGGACCCTATCCACCAATTCGGACGGCACAAAGTCCGTTGAGATTCACCTCGACAAGATCAACAAGATGGAGTGGTGGGCTCACGTCGTTACCAATGCTCCCACTATCGATGTCACCAAAATCCAGCCCGAAAACTCGAAGCTGTCTGACCTCGACGGCGAAACCAGGGGCATGGTTGAGAAGATGATGTACGACCAGCGGCAGAAGGAGAGTGGCAAGCCCACCTCGGATGAACAGAAGAAGATGGATATCCTCAAAAAGTTCCAGGAGCAACACCCAGAGATGGATTTTAGCAAGGCCAAGATCCAATAAAGCGAGCATTGTATGAATAGGAAGACCAGAGAAAAAAAAATTTGCTTGAAAAGGGGGGTATCAATCATCGTGATTCAAGTGCTATGGCAGCCCGCTCCAAGAGTTCATTAAAGTCTTTGACTTGTTTGAGCATGCCGCCAGTAAAGCTGGACGAGCTGGCTTGCTCTGATATGCGAGACACAAGCAGTTCGAGATTGGCCAGCTCAGCCTCCTTTTGTGCCACTCGTGAAAGCTCTGGAGCACCCCTACCTTGCTCCACGGCAAGATCTACGTCATGCATGAGAGAAGATGCATCAAGGCAATACTACAACGATTGTGCGTTAGCGTATACTTCATGCGGCTAGGAGTTTAACTTTTTCTACCTTTGATTCTCTAGTGTCTGCCTCGTGTTTGATTCTGATAGCATCCATTCGGAGGGCAACCTGCTCTCTCTCGGCTTTGATGCGCATAATCTCCTCACGTAAAGACATCTTCTCCTTTTGCACATGCCGAACCCGCTTTCGCAGTGAATGCCAGTGATTCAAGTGAATAGCCTAAAGTCCTTCATTAGTTATCACTCCAGATGGGCAAGACTTGCGCTTACTAAGACATACATGCTGAAGGAAGCGAGACTTGAGCTCTTCTCTGTAGGCTTCGATAGCTCGCATTTTGATGCGATACTCCTTCTTTTTTGCTGCATCGGCGGCGCTGTTGGTCACTTCCTGGAATTGCTCTAGTGTTGTAGAGATCACCTCGTCGCAGACTTGAGCAAAAACATCAATCACACTCTCCCCTCCATAGTTTACAAATGCCATTTCACCCTGCAGTGGGTCGGCATCGTCGTCTTCGTTGCCACGCCTCTTGTGATTGACAAACCGCTGAACCGTAATTTCAATTGTTCCATTATCACCCTGGCTTTGGTCGCTAAGCCTTGGCTTTTTTCTGGACTTTTTGGGTTGCGGTTCTTCGTTCTCATCGTTGGAATCTTCTGGTTGTGGTTGGACGCGTTTCTTTGGCTTGGCTGGCTTGGCTGGCTTGGCGGGCTTCGGCTTGATAGCAGGTTGTCTTTGAACGGCCGGGCTCTTGCTAGGACGTCCGCGCTTTCGTCTGGGGGGAGTTGGCTGAATTGCTTCTTCTATCTCAACCTCGGTCGTTTCTTCTGCTTCTTCCATCTCAACCTCGGCCGTTTCTTCTGCTTCTGGTTCCAGAGACGGCGCTGGAGACGGTTCCAGTTCCGGTTCTGGAAGTTGTTCTGGTTCCTGTTCTAGAGTTGGTTCTGGTTCTGATCTTAATTCTTCTTCTTCTTCTTCTTCCTCCTCTCCCGGTTTTTCCGATGATTGTGATCCCAATTCTGGAGATGGTTCTCGCGGAAGCCTCGAGCGTTTCCTCCCCATAACATTTGCTACTTCCCTCTCATCAATTTCCATGTCGTTCTCTTGCTCTTCTTCTCGCTCTTCTTCTTCTTCTTCTTCCCCTTCTTCTAGATGGCTTTCTTCAATAACCAAATCAGTGACCTCAAGCCCCTCATCTACCACTCCCGTCTCCTCGTCTATTGCTTCTAGCTGGGGAAAGCTATCCGATGATAACTCATCCACTAAGCGACTTGCATCTTGGCCATAAACTGTTCCAGCTGACTTTCGCGCTGAGCGAGTCAAAGCCGCATCACTGCGGCGCATTTTGCTCACCAAGGGCGACGAAGGCATGGGAATTCCATCATCCGAAGATAGCACGCCCAATAACCTCACACTAGAACTGACAGTTTCGCTCAAGGGGACCCTACGCCGCTTTCCACTTCCAGGCGCATCCGCAGGAGACTCTCCAACCTCTTCGACTATCTTCTCAGACATGCGCGTTGAGGCAGGAGATCGCAAAAATGCGGGTGATTTTATGCTAGGATGCGGAGGTAGAGTTTCGAGCTCATCCTGAGTTTCTTCCGCCGACTGTAGTACGACTGTTCTCATTGAGCTCGAAGATTGGGGTACTCGAAATGTCCTGCCGGGCCTCGGTGTAGGCTCATCATCTTCTTCATCATCTTGACCTGCGGCTGTTACGTCTTGCGCGGTCGTTTCTTTAGAGAGATTTGGTAAATCTGGTAAATCTGGTAAATCGACGGAAGCTGGAGGTTGGGATCGAGCCGGTCGTCTCCGTCGGGGAGTAGAACTGGATCTATGTTCTGGAAGAGCAGTCGAATTTTTATCCAGCTTCCTTCTTTTTGCTGAGGTGGTAGGGGAGTATTCGACTGGAATCGCGGGGCTCGAGGTTGATGCAACGGATGATGCAATGGCGAGAGCTCCAATATTGAGGCTGTTGATGTCGAGATTGAAAGACTCGTCGTCTACATTGGCACGCCTATAGATCGATGAGCAACCCAACCAACTGCGATAGAATTCCAAACTGGAACACCTACTGTGCACCCCGAAGACGCTCATTCAAGCGGTCTGCGCGGGTTTGTCGTCCTGTTTCCTGTTAGAATGACATCCAAGATGGCGCAAATATAGGCAATTTTCGTTGAGAGACTTGCCTGTAGCCATTCTCAACGGCGAGGGGCAATTGGGCTAATCGCCTCTACATGTGGAATCTGAAAGCAATTTATTGGATATTTTCTCTTCAGGCGATTATAGTTATTTTGTTTCTGTAGCTTTTGAGTATTGGGGAATGGCAGGTTGTGACGTTGATAAATGCAAATCTGATATGAAGGACGAAGTAGCACGAAGTAATACGAAAGGCGCTAGAGTGGACTTGAAGCGAATAGCTTTGACGCGACCATCCGGGAGAGACGCGTTGATGACTTGACGGATTTGGATAGTGGGGTTCGTAGCAGAAGTTCTCAAAGTACCTATCAAATGATACATCGTGCTTTATACTCTGCATCTAGCATTTTCCATATCTGCCCCCAAATTCTGACAAATAGGAGTATTTCGTATTACGGAAATAAAGTAGATAAAATGTTTGCTATAATCTTAACTTCTTTGTTCAATTGTAAGTTAATATACTTTTTATGTACTCCGTGGGTGCTTTTTGATATTTTGACAATCCGACCGGAAAGTGTCCAGATTCTCTCTGATTGCCCTCAATTTTTATTTTTATTTTTATTTTTATTTTTTTACAACTGATGACCGTTTCATCATCTCTTATCAGTATGGATAGTATCAGCGCCTATATATGCTGATGCCCTTCGCATATGCAACTATAAATCGTCTTCCCCAGGATATTCTTCGAGGGGAACCCATTCATTTGTTTTCTCGTTAAAATGATGACTATGTAATTAGTTATTAGAAGAGCTGCTAAAGGAAGGATTCGCTTTGCCTTACTCGTGATATTTTGTTCTTGTCAAAGCCTTCTCCCCGTATTCAGATACTAGCATCTCTTTGTACCTATAGGGAATCTTGCAAGGTACTCCCTCGAAAGTAGTGTCTCGTAGGGGAAAGACGTAAGTGTCCTAAAGTATGTTAGTTACGAGCAATAAGGATATGAACACAATAGTTTTCATACACGATATTCGTGGCCGTATTTGTCGTATAAAATGCCCTCTCCTTCTTTATGATTCAAGTCATATCTCGCTGCCGTAATGTCGATGTAAAGCCCAGTCTCCATATCAATCCACCGGCCGTCAATAACGTTTAACTTGTCATCCTGGCCTCGGTAAACATAGTGCGGGTTGACCTCAAGCTGGTAGTAGCGGCCTTGCTCCATCGTACCATACTTGTAATAATATACCGTCATGTTGTGATATGCGGCGAGGAAATACATGTCTGCCTCGGTGACTTGAACATCTGCATCAAAATCCCATGGCATGACCTTGAAACTACGAGTTAGAAAAAAAAAAGAACGATATCAATCATATGCTCAAGGTGATGAGTGAGCATACCTTCTTCCCCCACCACCAGCCTAGCAGAGTTCCGTGCATCAACCATGTCTGAATGCCTAAATCTCGGAAAGTTGCTAGATACGTCTGGACTAAGACTTTTATAGCCTCTTTCTGCTCAGGTTCGTCAAGAATTCTCTCAGTAAACCGACCATCATAATGAACGTTATAGCTACCAAAAGTTGTTAGATAGGAAGGGGGTGAGCTAAATAAAGAACGTGGCAATTCTTGGGGTTCCCGCACTCACGGACTCTCATCTAGGAAATTCCAGTTAGTATATCATGATATTCTTTCCATCACAGTTGATGTAATCGCCGTGCACCGCCACTCACAAAAATATTTGGGGACAACAGGAGCTTTGTTGGGCTTTGCTGCTTCAACACTAATAGCCCAGGTCAACGCCGCCCACGTGGCTGCGACGACAGACAGCCTGAGACTACTTGCGCAGGACTTCATTTGCGGCAGATGAATGCTGGACAATAAAAGAGCAGCATCTATCTCCTAATAAGGAACTTCTTTTTTTTTTTTTGGTTGATCAAAGAGCTTTATTATCAATGAATAAAATGAAACTTGGAGTGGAAATGCTTTCTCATCGGCAATTCGATGTCGTAAAAAGGACTAGATAGAAATCGACCACTCAGCAGCGATGTTTCGTCGGAGGACGGAGAAGTACATGGGTTGACGCGCGTGTCGACCCAACTTGTATTCTAGACCGATTTGAGATTCTTCGAGGCATATAAATAGTATATTGCAATTAACAGTTCTGTCGGTGAAGGAGTCGGTTTATTGTTTCTTTCTTATTTTATCTAGGAGAGATCGACACCGTTACCCCTTTTTATTGCAAAACCCCTGGAGTTGATTTGTTGTATCTATCACAAGCACAGGTACGTGTGGTGACATCACCGACTGTGCACTTAAAAAAAGAAAGGAAATGGTCAGTCTTGCTGCTGCTGCAAGTAAAGAAGTTGTATGGAGGCTGGCGTTGTAAAAGTACCTAATATGGAGTATATATGCGGTATACCACTATACTCCGTGAGCCTTTTGCGACGGAATAGAAACCCCTCGATTTCAGTATCCTCTCCACTTCATACCCCTTAGTTAGGGACAGAATTACGTGAAAATCGGGTGCTGCAGCGAGATACAAGGTCTCTTTAATAATATAATACGGAGTATATTGGAGGTGGTTGCAATATACGCTGTAAGGGTTGGATGGACTTTAATACCTACTGAAAGCGTAGTATTACTAGCACTAAAATAGATTAGTTCTGCTGGAAACTACATGTTACCCAGCTCTGTGTTTCAGATATGCACGCTAGAATTTCAAGTATCGACTGTTATCGGGTAATATGCATCTATCAAGGTATCGCTACTGAAGTGGAGACATTCCATGCTTTCAACCGTTTCAGCGGCTCAGCAGCCCAACCAATGACTTGGGGTCTGACGCAAGCTCAGCTTCAACTCCACGTTTACAGCTTCATCATCTTAGGACCTGGCGCGTCCTAAACATCTCTCTATTCACGATCGTTTGATCGACAGACTGGCTTCGATGCCTTTGATCCTGTAAATTTCTTGCTTGGCTTTTCTTCCATTTTTATTCTTTTTCCCCGCTTTTCAATTGTGAAGCTTCGGCGAGGCTGTACTGCCTCGAGCTTGCGTCATGGGAGCCTGGAATGTAAGATATGATTCGAGCCAAGATCTGGTTTGAACCTCTTCTTATAGATAGATAGTAGCTAATTTATGTGGCTTAGATCTTTCGCATCTTGGGCGATTTGTCCCATATGCTCTCTAAGGGCATCCTCATCTTCGCCATCCACAGAAATCGCAGCGCCGAGGGCGTGTCTCTCATCACACAAGGGCTCTACGCCCTCGTCTTCTGCTCGCGATATCTCGATATATTCCGAGAGCACTCAGCATGGAACGCGATCTTCAAAGTCACATACATTGTGACGTCCTTTTACATTCTTGGCGTTATGCAATGGTTGTTTCCCCGCTCTCGAGAGCGCGAGATCTCCTGGAAGCTTGGTGCCATCATCCTTGGTGGCTCCCTTACTCTTTCTCCGTTTGCAATGATGATATTTGAGAGGAAATGGGGATTCCTAACAGTGCGGTCATACTGGTCTAGATGAGTAATGTGTTGTATGCTAATTGCGATAATAGTGGATGTGGGTCTTCTCACAAATCCTCGAGTCCGTTTGCGTTCTGCCCCAGCTGTTACTGTTGAGACAGACCACCGTTCCTACTGTAATTGACTCGTTCTATCTCTTGGCGCTTGGTTCTTACCGAGCTCTATACTGCCTGAATTGGTTCCTGAGAGAGCTAGATGTCAACGATCTCAAACCCGATGCCATTTCCGTCATATTTGGCCTTATCCAGACTGCTCTCTACGTCGATTTTGCTTGGGTCTACTACACACGACAGCGGGTTAAGCTCCGTGGCGGCGGTGTAGTTGATGCGGATGATATGAACCGTGGATGGTTTTTACGCCGCCTCTTTGGAAAGCACGTCGATACCGCCGAGGATGAGGAGAGCGGCCCTGTGTTGGGAGGTGACAACTCTCGTAGCAGTCGAGCGAGATGGGGATCTCGCGGTATCTCAGTCAGTGCAGACGATGGTGTCTTGGAGACGGAGAGAGACAATGACGCGCGTCACGAGGGACTCGACGGAGCGGTGGATCCTGATGCCAAGATGCGAGACCCCGACGAGTTAGCCAAAGCTCTGGATGACGACGACGACGAGGACACGCCATTACGCGCTGGGCAGAGTTCTTCCCATACCCCAAGCGGGATCCAAAGCGGAGAAGAATGGACCAACTAAAGCAGGCACATTGATTTCTTGGATATTTTCACATCTCTTATAGTGGTGTGTGAGTTTTAAAGTTTCACGGCTATTACTTCATTTGTTTGGTTCCAGGGATGATTACTCGAATTACCTTGTATTTTGTTTTACACAATTGGGTTGGGGATATTTCAAGCCACTTGAAGTTAAGCTGTAAGGAACTCGAGAGGTGGAGAGGGCTGCATGATGAGAAGATAAAATATTTCCATCTGATTTGCGTTTTGTACGGAGTAGTGCATGAATAAAAACAAAAGTGAAAAAAAGACAGTATACTTTTAGAAGCCGCCAAGCGGGCGATAGAGAAATCAGACACCACAAAAAGAGATTTTCCTGTCTGTACCTGTTTATTAATCTACAAGCAGCTTAAAGATTTCTTTCTAAGTCTAGGAAGAAAACTGTCATTTACAATTTTGAAGAGGCTATTGATATATATCTTAGGTATCTTTTTTTGATATAGAAATTAATTGTGAATCCAAAGGTGTATTCTCGGCATCCCCCGGAGGAATACCGGAGACTCCATTATGGATGAAGCCGAGAGAGCCCTTGATTTCCGTTCGTCACATTTCGGGTCTCTTTTCAACTAAGAATATGAAATGAACATGTGAATTTCAGGGTCACTTTAATGTAGGAGTAACAAACTGTGTGTTATACGAGCACATGCACCAGTAACATCAACACCTAGGACTTTTTCATCCCCATATGTACATAATACGCCAAAACAAGACCGAAGACACTTCATTCTTCATCAAAAAGTCTCCATGCATCCCAGCACGTATCGCATCTTATACACCTCGTAAAGACAATTGAAACCCAGAGGCATGGTTTTTCCTCAATCGCACATAACGCCTAGTAAATAGCTGAACATAAAACGTTGAAACTCGCCTTAAAAAAGCAAAAAAAGCCAACCATGTAGGACGAAAAAAAAAGGAAAGTGTTCAATGTATAAACAAACGTAGGGCGTCCACCCTTGAATAGTTGTAACGAATATCACCGGGCAAAGCGGCGCTCAAAGGCCTCGTAAAGTTTTGGGCTAATATCATCGCTGCTCATGCCCTCAACCTCGAGTAAAACACCCTTCTTAGCATAATGATTTAGTAGCGGCTCGCTATTTTCCTGAAACTTTTTGAAACGAGCGCGGTAGGTCTCTTCGTTATCGTCCGGTCGTTGGATGAGGGGTTCACCGGTTATATCATCACGGCCGGGGACTCGGGGTCGGTTGAAGGTTGTGTTGTACACGCGGCCGGAGGGCTCGTGCACCCACCGGCCGGCGATGCGCTCGAGAATGACAGAGAAGGGAGTTTGAATTGAAACAACCAGATTCATGGGCACGAGCTTGTCGAGAGTAGAGGCCTGGGACACAGTGCGAGGGTAACCGTCCAGGATAAAGGAGGCAGAAGGGTCCTCTGAAGCTCGCGGAATAGTGTGCTCATCAAGGTGAAATGTTAATGGGTTGAAAGCGTCCATGGAGGATCCGGCATGATAGGAGCTCTCTGTCGAGGTTGCTTCAGCTGAGAGCGTCATGACAGGAGGTTGGCCACCGAAAAGCCAGCCTCGAGATCGAAGCTCTCCGGAAATGAGCCGCAGCATCAAGTCGTCAGCTACCAAGCCTCCAGACTTCATAGTGTTTTCAGCCATGATGCCTAATTGAATTTTATTAGTCATGAAATGACTATGGAGAAAAAAAAACCTAATATATCAAAGAGAAAGAAGAGGAGTAAGTTTTTCATCTTACCGAGAGGTGTCCTGTTCTTGACATTGTGACGGAGGAGGTCGCCAGTGCTGATGGCCTTGATTTGGGGGAAGCGCTTCAACAACCTCTCACTCTGAGTTCCCTTACCCACGCCCGGCGCACCAACTAAAATCACACGTGCTGCTCTCTTGAGTTGCATTTCTGAAAACCCAAAGCCGTATATTAAGAGTGATGAAGTTGATATTTGAAGAGACGCAGCGGGCGTGGTTTGGAAAAAAAAAAAAAAGTTCTAGCAAATACTTCGTAGATATAACGTGGTGCTGCGTAAGCTACGCCGAAGACGGCCAATGCAGGATCGAAGGAATCCGGCCGATGTCTATAAGCAGGGCGCAAAAAATAAAATTCCCCTTACTCAGAACAGCAGAAACCAATAGACTGTGTCCGGCGGCGACAAATATATGTACAAGCCGCCCACTATGACGAGAAATGAAAAGATATTATATAAATATGACAGCTGGTGACAATAGCAGCCAAATAAAGATAAGAAGGAGAAGGAGAAGGAGAAGAAGAAGAAGAAAAAGGTACGAGGGCGAAGCGTGTTAATAATGTTGAGTGTTGATAATGGCCCCGGCCGGCCTTCCCATGGCGGGACGAGCGGGGGAGTAGCAGTGCGAGCCGAAGAAGCGCCGCACGGCGTATCAGCCCATTATTTTGGCCGGGATGCACAGTTTGGGATGGATACTGCACCTTAGGGGAAAGGGAAAAGGAAAAAAAAAAAAGATGGTGGGATGGGGATTGATGGAACCGTTGGAAATCGAATTGGTCCATGGAGGGTTGAGAGCAACGAAGCACTAGCTCCAAACTCCAATCTCGGAGAGGCGAAAGCCAACTAGGCCCACTAATCTATCTGCCTGTAATCCGCCGAATAATGCTTTGAAATGTACCTGATGAAAGCCCTAGGTGGGTAGGGATTTGCCATGGCCATGGCGGGAGACAAGGGGAGGCAACGTGCTAAATCCGGGGAGAGGGGGGGAGCCAATTACTAGCCGGTGTCTGCCTGTTCTCACTGCCGCCGGGTTTTGGGTCATTGTTCGGCTCAACAAACGTCCCCAAATGTCATCAACTCAAACGACAGCATCAATCACGCCATTCCCGCTCGCCGGCTCGGAATATCCAGCTATTGTTTGCTCTCCGAAGACAGGATTAAAAATCCGTTACTTATCAAAAGCGCCAAATATCTGTAATATACGGACAAAACGGACCGCGACGGACCGTCCCCGAAAAGGTTCGATTTATTCAATTCAATTCCTTTCCATCTTCATGTGTCACCTCCCACTTTCCTCTTATAGTAACCATCTTATAATCAGATGGTCTGTCCCACGGCGACGGGAGGGGGGAAATGCTCTGCTTTCAATCCACCACGTGTTTATTGATCGCACTACTCGTACAAGTACCATTGTGTTTCAGTTCGGGCTCCGGCGTTGAGTCGGGCAACGATGGAGACAATTTACCGAGGTATCTCCTACCAAAGAGCGAGTGACACCGACATCATATAAAGAATTCTCAGACAACATCCTCACAGCCTAAAAAGAGCAATCTATGAATATGGAGTTGTTTTGATATGTAATCCGGACGTCAGCCCCATTGTCCGAACATGAACGAAAGTTACCATAGCCGGCATTTGTTTCGTACTGCCAGGCTACCTACTGGTAGTAGTATATCAATTAAAACGATATCGCCTGAGACATTGTACATGTAGATAAGGCATTTCATACCTTGCACTCCGTACTCTGTCTGGGGAAAAGCTACGCTCAGCCTGAATCGTTCTTTTTATGCTCTCTCCCCACAGGCATCAGCACACGTCTGCTATTCGTACAAGGTTGCATACAGACTTTACACTTATATGCTCCATCATAACGATTGACAAACCAAAATTTGCTGCCAGCAAAGCATACGTATTACGTGCGTCGTCCCTACAATCCAAAGCCTGACGTGTCCGAGGTCGAGACGCTCAATCAAGTCCACAAACAAACGCACAACGCACGCATTATTATGTAACAGGTTCATGTTTCTTTAGTACGGAGTAAATCAGGGTAATTCAGGAGTACATGCGTCTCACGTGATTTCGCCTGCCGGATGTCTTCAGCCCAACGACCCATCAAATCGGCCGGTGGAACTCTGATCCAGCCTATAGTATGCCAGAGACCCTCTGACGTGTGGCGCACCAAGATGCAGACTGTACTTGTACATTTGTAGACCCTGGCTTAAGGTCTGGCCTGTGCCCATCTTATATTCAATCTTTCCTTCATCCCTCCATCCCGCTGTTCGACCATCAATTTTATTTCTTTCATCTATATCTTGCTCTTGTTATCTTTTTGTAGTGCATCGCCATTATTAGGATTCCATCTTACGCAGCCTAGAATTTTCACATCTGCTCGCAATGAGCGCCTCATCTAGCCTTGCCCGCAGGGCAGTGGCTCGCAACCCCCTACTTGGCCAAGGTGAGATTGTTAAAAAAATCCCCCCTTACAGGCCGCTGTGTTTCTAATACTCTTCTAAAGCAAGAAATCTATCTCGAGGTGCCTCATCAGCTCTCATAACCAGGCATATTGCTCGACAGACTCAGATTCCGGCATTGGCCCTGTTGATCCCATTGCGCCAATTGGGAACCGAACCTCATCGACCCGATACGCCGTCTGGACCGCCCCCGGGATTCAATGCCGAGCAGGCTAAGAAGCCGCTACCGAAGGAATCATCGAGTGCTACTAAGAAATCTGATGCAGAGGCAAAGACTAAAGATGGATTGGCCAAGGATGGTGCTGCTTTGCAGTCCGACCAGACCACTGACGAAGCGTCATTGACCGAGCTTGCCGCTAAGAGGGAAGATCTTTCCCACCAAAAGGAGGTTACGAAGAAAAAGGATGAAGAAAACAAGTTGACGGTCTGGCAAAAGGTCAAAAAAGAAGCTCAGCATTATTGGGATGGAAGCAAGCTCCTTGCTACCGAGATCCGCATTAGCTGGAGGTTAGCCCTGAAGATGGCCGCCGGCTACGAACTAACGCGCAGAGAGAACAAGCAGCTTCGGCGCACTGTTCAGGATCTGGGTCGACTTGTTCCCTTTTCCATCTTCATCATCGTCCCATTGGGCGAGGCTCTATTGCCCTTGGCCCTGAAGCTCTTCCCTAACATGCTCCCCAGCACGTTTGAGGGGCAAAAGTCCAAGGAGGCCAAAGCTACCCTCTTACGGTCTACCAGGAAGGAGGTCAGCACCTTCTTCCGGCAGACGCTAAAGGAAACTGGCCTTCCCCTGAGCCAGGCGACGGCCCAAAAGGAGGAGTTTGCCAACTTTTTCCGCAAAGTTAGATCTACCGGAGAGGCGCCCACTGACCAGGATATTATCAAAGTCTGCAAGATCTTCCGAGATGATATGACTTTAGATAACCTATCGCGACCGCAGCTAGTGTCCATGTGCCGATATATGGGCCTTAACACTTTCGGTACAGACATGATGCTGCGGTACCAGATCCGTCATCGCATGCGCCAAATCAAGCGTGATGATAAGGCAATCGCCTTTGAGGGTGTTGATAGTTTAACGGTTGCGGAGTTGCAGCTAGCATGCGCTGCCCGCGGTATTCGCACGCATAGTGTATCCCCTGCTAGGATGAGGACCGACTTGCAGACATGGCTCAATTTGCGTCTCAGGGAAGGCGTTCCATCTACGTTGCTCGTCTTGAGCAATGCCTATATGTACGGTCAAGGATCTGGTGAGGGTTCGAGCCAACTTGACGCGCTTGTCGGTGTTCTATCTTCTATTCCTGAGGAGCTATTCCATGAGATTGAGCTAGAAGTGCACAACGCTGAAGGTGCTGCTACCAATAAACAACGTCTTGAGGTTCTCAAGGAACAGCAGGATCTCATTGAGGAGGAGGAACAGCAGAATCAAGAGAGCCAGACAACAGGATTTGCTACTCCCCGTGACGTCGATGATATTGACGAAAAAGAGGAGCGACAGCTGTCCGCTGCTGAGAGCGGTATGGAGAAGAAGCCCGCAGGCGAGATGGTCGACGCTGAGCTGGAGCAGATCAGAGGAATCGAGGCTGAGCACAAGGCCGCTGCTAAGGAGCAGAAATGATGACGAACCAAGGAATGTAAAAAGAAGAAAAAAGGAATAAAAAAAAAGGGGGGGGGTGAATGGCCAACAAAGCAATCAAATGACGGCGTACATCAAAGCGTCGGCAGTCAAACGAATTATTATTTTTATCTCATATGTACAATGGGTACTGCACACCCTTCAAAGGATAGGGGATCATGTTTACAATAACCCGGATGATGAAAATATTGAAACTTATGGAGAGGGGCGGGTATAGACATCTCTCGACACACCGGAAACAGCAAATAGACTACGCAATTTATATTTTATATTCATCATTAATATTTTGCTATGGGTGAATCTATATTTTTATTATTATCAAACCCAGCAAGCCTATAGATAGGCATCTTACAATGACTAAGTACTAAGTAATCCGAGTAAGTATTATTTTAAGGTGTACAGCTTGCGTTACGGATCAAAGTCCCAATGGCTAGAAATGATGCAGGTTGCCGCATACAACATTTGAAGCATCACCGTCCACCCAATAGTTGCATGCAGCCGCGAAACTGTTGCGTCATCATATCCAACGCAGGTACCGAAGCTGGAAGGTAGTATTAGTACTAGATACCTAGGTAGTGTTAAACAAAAAGACATATCTAATAGTAGATACCTAAATAAGAGTAGGCTCCTTTATAGGTACCTAGAACACGCTATTTTACCTGACACATGTACCTACGAAGCACAAATCCCTGGCTCCCTCCACACCAACCATCAAGAGCCAACTGACTGTCCACGCCTCTTTTACTAGCTTCAGACATAAGCCACCCTCGACCCTCTACCTACTCTGTATCTACAATCGCATAGCCTCCCTTGCCTCGTTCAGCCACTTGCTTTCATATAGCTAAAAGAAAATTCAATCTCATTGTCACAACAAGACTGGCCACATCTCCCAAGACTGCAATCCCCGCCTCCCACCAGGCGCATTCTATTCAGCTAAAACAAACATTCATCATTGAGCCAAGCTCACCCCCCCAAATGCTTCGATCATGACGACACCACAGGACAACGACCAGGACGACTTCTCCAACGTCACTTGGAGCGAACATGTACATGAACAGACAGCGCGCTCTGCTGCTGTTGCCGCCGCCGAAGGGCCCGGGCGTGCTATGGAGGAGGCTGGAAGCAGCTCAGCGCAGGGCACCGACCGTGAGAAGCTCGAGTGTACTGTTGGCTCAGCCATCAAGGAGAACGATGGCACCAAGGATGCGTTTGTGTCCTATCTCGTCACCACTCACGTATGTAAAGAGGATTGTGCTGGTGTCCTTTGTCTCTCTCCCTCGCCTTCCTTTCTTTACCCCGCCTCGATGCTATCACAGTGCTACAAAGCAAAGAAGACCATTTTTCAAGATTTTTTTCAGCATGTGGCTAACGCGATGTGCAAATCTGATCCTAGTCTACGTTCCCCTCCTTTCAGAAAGAGGTTACAACTGTAAGAAGGCGTTTCACAGACTTTGCCTTCTTGTTCAAACAGCTCATGCGAGACTACCCTGCTTGCGCCGTCCCGCCGATTCCGGACAAGCAGCGCATGGAGTACGTCCGAGGCGATCGCTTCGGCAGCGACTTTACCTCCCGGCGTGCCCACTCACTACAGCGATTCCTTGTACGCTTGTCACTGCACCCCGTCCTGCGCCGGAGCACCATCTTGCATAGCTTCCTCGAGAGCCCCGACTGGAACGCGACGGTCAAGAGCCGCACGACTCGTGGTAGCATAGCGAGCGATCCTGGTGGCTCTAGTGGTGTTTTTGATAACTTCGCCGATACATTTATTAATGCTTTTACTAAAGTTCACCAACCTGATAAGCGCTTCATCGAAGTGAAGGAAAAAAGCGATAAGCTAGACGAAGACCTTGGCCACATTGAAAAAGTAATTGCCCGGGTAGCCCGCCGAGAAGGTGACCTGGAAACCGACCTTAGGGACCTGGCGGAACAATTCCAGAAACTCATTACTCTTGAGCCCGGTATCGAATCCGCCGTCCACGCTTTTGCCGCCTCCATTGAAGATACGGGAACCCACCTCCGCCAGCTGAAGGAAGTCACAGACCAAGACTATCTCGGCTCTCTCCGCGATATGCAAGCTTACTCCATTGCTCTCAAGAACCTGCTCAAGGCTCGAGAGCAGAAACAACTCGACTACGAGCAGCTCACAGAGTATTTGAACAAATCTACTTCCGAGCGCGATTCTTTACGCTCTGGCCATGGCGCATCCAGTGGGCCTGGCGGCTTTATCCGCGCCAAGATTGAGGATGTCCGTGGAGTGGATCACGAGCAAGCTCGTCGGGAACGTACTAGGAAACTGGAATTGCGCGTTGAGGAGCTCAGCACGGAGGTTGAAAGAGCACGCCAAACCAGCGATCTATTCGACGATGAGGTGATCCGCGAAGTCGCCGACTTTGAGCGTATCAAGCGCATTGAGATGAAGAGTCAGCTTGGTGGCCTAGCTGATGCGCACGTCAAATTCTATAGTGATGTTGCGGAATTGTGGGAAAGATATGCTATGGAGATGGAGGAGGAAGGTGTCGTCCCGATAGCATGATTGTCCCTTTTATTTAATGTGAATGAATGCTCTTTGATCGATGCATGAAAAGGGAAAGGGGGGGGGGGCCAGGACTAACTACTAGCCATCGTGCGATATAGCTGGGATCGTAAATAATGATCAAGGCGGAAGATGGAGGGAAACAAAGATTGAGGCGCATCTATCGATGAACCTTGGCGTTTGGGATATTATGGTGGCGTTGCGAAGCGGTGTCTAAAGACGAATGGAGTGCTCTCTAGAATAAAATGACTATTCCAGAGTAAGGTATATTCGTTATGAGTACCATGGCCTACTCGTAGTGAAGAGAATTATATATCACGAATCAAGATCGCTACAAAAATCATCACCAATACCAACACATCCCTCTATACTAGACTACTGCTGTCCATGCATAGTAAAGCCGAACAATATACGCTGATGGAACTCTGCATATACGGCGTTCTTTCAATTTATATGAAATCATACATATAATGGTCTCCCTTTATAGAATAAACATCCTGTTTCCTATTTATCTAAAGTAAAGTTGAAAGCCTTCATTATTAAGATGAAATGCATGTTAAGACTCAGAAGTATTTCCTATTATATAGTAGTATTTACGACATTGGACGTTCGTAATTCTAAATATAATTATAGACTATATGGTCCGAGATAATGCATGCTTGCATTTATGCCTTATATTTATATGCCAAGTAATTATAGCCAGGCATCTTCCTGCTTGATCCATCTACTAAGATTAAGATGACTTGGATAAACCAGTTGTTAAAATGGTATTAGTTGTAAAGTAGCCAGCCATATGTATACCAAAAGTAGTCACAAGATTGTTTGGTTCACCCTTTCTTCTCTGCCAAGATGAACTTGTAAGAGACTTATTACTTAGGAGCCCTGGTTTCCAATTCATAGCTTAGATTATGTATAGTAGACTGTCGGTTCGTCACTTTATCTAGCTAATCAAGGCTATATAGTTGATCTAGACTATATAGTTGATCTAGGCTATCTAGTT
>JACBYL010001147.1:0-33094 GCA_015266385.1 Trichoderma oligosporum | reverse complement strand
GTGGCCGCAACTTTCACGAGCCGATCCGATAAAAGTTGAAAAAAGAAAAAGAAAAAGAAAAAGAAAATGATGCTCGTGATGATGGTTTAAGAGCTTTCCTCCCTGTGAGTTAGTACCTAAATTAATGAATGAAAGACGGCGCGTCCTAAGTATGGAAGAAGACGCGGTGGCCAAGAAGAAAACGAAGAAAAGGAGAAAGAAAAAGTAGAACAAGGATATGAGGAGGTCAATATCTCATTATCCATCATACTCTCCTTCCTCCTTTGTGGATAGTCACCTCCATAAGTAGTCACGATCCAAATCACGTTTACTCCGATAGACGAAATCTGGTGATAATATACCGAGCAGGAAAGTAGGGTCGACTAGCAAATCAAGATGCAATTTTCTTCCTTGGTCATCTTGTTGAGACTTCAAAGCGGAAAGCACTCAATCAATAGCTACGAAGTAGACAAATGCTTACCAATATAACGAAACAAGTTGAATTGTAGATGAAATATTTTCTTTGATTTTATAGACGTCTAAATCGCCCATATCAGACCTTTAATCAACCTATTTGTTTAAAACAACGGCCACGAGATTTTACAGTAGAGAGACTAAAGAAGTGCTCGACTTGTGTGCCTAAACCCATACAATGACGGTTCATCGCCTGTGTCATTCCCCAACTCAGTCCTTACATGCCACGCACCTAATGTCTTATAACACAAAATCTCATCTGGCAAAGTACAGGCCCTCTCCAATAGCTTAGGGCTCAAGGCTCCCTGTCATTGTGTGGCACAGAATAGGAAGCACTAGATAAAAAATGAACCATGTCCAGCTTCCACGTTGTCGAAAGGATGGGGGCAGAGAATTAGTACGCGCAACCATGGAAGACATCCAACGCCGATCCCAAGTTTTAAATTGACTTTTTAGCTTATTTGATCTCGAGTAGCTTGACGTCGAAAGTCAGCTGGCTGTTGGCAGGAATGCCGGGCAGGCTCTTAGAACCGTAGGCCAGGTGAGCAGGGATCGTTAGTCTGCGCTCACCACCAATGGCCATGCCGACGATACCGACGTCCCAGCCCTTGATGACATGGCCTTTTCCAACCTTGAAAGAGAAGGGTTTGCCTTTCTTATTGGCTGTAGTTGTTGAAGTCAGTCGCCAGGTCAAGGAAAAGGTGCGTGATTTAGATTGGACATTAAACTAGACTTACCATCGAATTGCTGGCCGTTCTGAAGCTTGCCAATGTATCGGACACCAATAGTGTCGCCATTCTTGACAGTGCGGCCCTTGCCAATCGTTCGGTCATCAACGGTGACGCCCTGAACATTTTTAACGCCAACAGAAGCCTTGCCGGCCTGCTTGGCCTTCTCAGTCGAGCCAGTAGGGCCTTGCTCCAAGTTCTTTGCAAACTGGACCTTCTTGGCATCCTTCTTGGCGTCCTCCTTCTCTTCGGCGGCCACAGCCTCACCCTTGTTGTTCTTGAGCTTCTTCTGCTGCTTCTTGGAAAGCTTGGAGTCAGCAGCCTTGGAAATTAATTCATCAAGACCCTCAACCTCTTCAGCAGCGCGCTTGTTCTTGCCCTTCTTGCTGTTGGTGGCAACCAACTTGGGAACTTCTTCCTCATCGGAGTCGACCTCAGTGATGCGAGGGTCGTCGACATCATCCAGTCCATCGCTCTCACCTTCGCTATAGTCCTCGCCCATGGCATATTCCAGCTCATCGGGAGACAGATCGTAGTCATCCTCATTATCTTCATCATCCTCCTCGCCATCATCCATGATGTAGTTACCAGTCAGGTAAACAGTGTGGGTGCCTGAGACGACGAAGAAGACCTTCTCGCCCTGGTTCACAGTGATATCAAGGGGCTGTTGGTAATTCTACATTAAGTGTCAGTATATTGCATCAGAATTCTGGCCCAGGAAAGCTTCTTGGGGGACCGTTGGTAGGAAAACTTACACGCTCAGTGTCGAGAGTGCAGAGGACGAAGTTCTCAAGGTCACCTCCTTCGCTGTCATCATCTTCGTCCTCGTCCTCGTCTTCATCATCCTCGTCTTCATCCTCCTCCTCTTCTTCTTCCTCAATGGCCTTAGCCTTGCCTTTGCCCTTGGCGCTGGCCTTCTTGCCCTTCTTAGACTTGGTACCGTTGGTTTCGGCATCCTCCATCTCCTCGTCCTCAGACTCTTCGCCGTTAGTGGCCTCTAAGAGCTTCTTAATAGCAGCAGCTTGCTTCTGCTTCTTGGCCTTGGAAAGGTCACTAGGGCCGCCGTTGGCCTCGTCATCCTCGTCATCAGAGCCACCAAGCAGGGCACTCATATACTCATCATCAAGCTCATCATCCTCATCCTCATCAAATCCAGGGAAGGCACGCTTGACCAGGCGCAGAGTTGAACGAGAGACGGAGGGAGCCTTCTTAGATCCATCGAGCTCTGGCTCCTCAGTAGGATCTAGAGCGGCCATAGTGATGCGAAACTGTAATCAGAATGGTTAGCGACAGCCATGCAAAATAGGCGATTGTGTCTCATCGCCGCCTTTTTGACATCGAGTCCGAGCATGCGGCAGCATGAACAATTGATCCATTGGAGTCAATGGTGAAAGTGAAGAATATTAGAAATTCATTGAGAAAAAAATAACTTACAGGGGCAGGAAATTCCAGGTTGGCCGGGATCAACATCTCGCCAGGCGGGACCTCAAGGCCATAAACGGGACCAGGAACAGCAGCCATTGTAAAAGAATCAATTGAACCTCAATAATAACTTAAAATGACGATGATATAAAAGAGAGGCTACAAGTATGTCGAAAGAAGAATATAAGATTCTTGAGAGAATGTAGTTCTGCTTGTCTCAAGGTCTGGATATTCGCGCCGTGAAAAAGGAAAAAGAAGTAAAAGGAAAAAGTAAAAGCGAAGCAGGTAAGAAGATTCAAAAAATTTCTTGGTCGCCTTTTTTTTTTTCTTTTCCCCGTCAAGCCACCCATAAAGCTCGACCAATGGGATGATGCGATAAGAGGCTTATCGAAATATTGAAGTCGCTGGCTCAGCAACCGACCCCGCCAAAGGTAGATCTTATGCGAGCGAGCGGAGCCATTGCTGTAGAAATTTTACCGCCTGCCGGATCGTTCACAATACCAGACATACAAATTGAGAGGACCGATTGACTCTCCAAGGTGAACAGGATGGGGCTGCTCGCTGAGACAAGAACGTAAGCTATCACCGGAGGAGCATTGTTGAAGCCATATGCTCACTAATCTCAATGCAGTCGTCGAAAAATCCAGAACGACCCAAACAACACAAAATGGACTCGCGACACCACCACTTTCGGCCAGAAGATGCTGCGAGCGCAAGGCTGGGAGCCAGGCCAATATTTGGGAGCCAAAGATGCGGCACATGCTGAGTCTTATACAGCTGCGAATGCGTCGTATATCCGAGTATCGCATAAAGATGACATGCAAGGTCTCGGCTACAGCAAATCGAAAGAGAACGAAGTGACTGGTCTCGACGTCTTCTCGGACTTGCTGAGTCGCCTGAATGGAAAATCTGAAGCTGAAGTCGAAGAAAAGAAGCAAGCCAGATTAGTAGTTAAGATGCATCAATATGTGGAGCAGAAATGGGGCCCCATGCGATTTGTGAGAGGAGGCCTGTTGGTAGGCGATGCCATTAAAGAGGAGGACGAGTCAAGTGACACTTTGGAAGAATCAGATAATTCTAAAGGCGTTGTTGAGAAGATATCCTCGGTAACTAAGGGGCCAAAGAAAGAGAAATCCAAGAAAAGGAAGGCTGCCTCCTTAAAGGATGAGGACGAGGACGAGGAATTAACGGATGGGGAAGATGAGAAAAGGAGAAAGAAACAAAGAAAAGAGGAGCGAAGAGCTAAGAAGATGGCCAAATCTCAATCAACTCAGTGTGGTGAATCAGAAAAGGTAAACGATAGTAGTTCGAAGGAGAAGAAGAGGGAAAAGAAGGAGAAAAAAGAAAAGAAAAAGTCGAAGAAGGACAAGAATTTGATCGAAAAGGAGGTCAACGATATCACAGAATCAGATGTACTGGATAACCCATCATCATCATCAACAGCAAGCAGCGGCACAGAAAAGTTAAAAAGCTCCAAGAAGGAGAAGAAAGAGAAGAAGGAGAAGAGAGAGAAAAAGGACAAAGACAAGAAGAAGCGGAAGAAGCAGCACGACGCTCACAACCCTGATATCGAGATGTCTAATGTAATTCCGCAAACTTCATCTGCTCCAGAGTCTCGTTCTGGGACAGTTACTCCGATAAGCACAGGCGCATCAACACCAATGCCCAACCGCAACTTTGTCAGATCCCGCTTCATTGCCCAAAAGAGAGCCGCATTTTTAGACGCACAGGCGTTGAATCAAGTATGTGACAAACCTTCCTGCTCCCCCCCTAAACTCCTCACCTTTACTTTCGATAGATTATCCGCTAACCGCTACCTTAAGATCTTTATGGTGAAGATATAATACACCCCAAAGATTCCAAAACAATAAATAAAATTCAGAGCGCGGCGTTTGTTTACTTTGGTCAAGTTACTATGATCTCTCGACCTACTCATCGGCTTAAATCGAAATTTGTACAAAGCTATAGACTATACATCTTGATATTTTGCGGAATAAAGCATAAGCATTGTATATGTTAGACGTTGAGTCAATTGAGAATGCTGTTAATAGTTGCAGAATGAATGATTATAAAAGCGACTTCAAGCTGAAACACTGTCGTGGGAAGTACAATGAGGAACCAAGTCCGGTTGCTTTACCTAAATAGAGTAACCTATTTTATGGCCAAGCTATGGCCTCAATCACTTACTTGCACTAACTTCGTGTTAAATATGTGATTGATTTTTATTTGTTTAGATTGTTCCTTTTCCCCCCCTCACTTTCTAGTCTCGCCATCTTACTGCCCTTCAATAGTAGTAGCGTTTAGACACGGGACATCTGCTCACTCAAAACGCTAGTCAAGGCTCAACTCACCGCCTACTATTTCCAGATACCATAGGCCAATTTTTTTGCTAATCAAATCGGCAGAAAACAATAATTTTCATTTTCAATCCCAATTCAACACCAAAAAAAACTTGAGACAAGGCCAAAGTCATAACCCCCCTCCAAAACGAAGCGCAAAGGAGAAAAAAAAAGGGAATATCATAATAAAATCAAGAAATTTCAAAAGGAAAATTCAAAGGCCAAAAAATAAATTAAAAAAAATGTCGGGCTCTTCGCCTGAATATCTCCGATTCACCGGCCATCGGTCCTTCACCCGGCGCCTCACCATCGCCACTCTCACTGGCCGCCCCATCCACATTTCCAAGATCCGAAGTTCTTCGCCCACAAACCCGGGTCTGGCGCCCCATGAGGTATCCTTCTTACGGCTTCTCGAAGCCATCACGAACGGCAGCTCCATGCAAATCTCCTACAGCGGTACAACCATTACATATCACCCAGGTCTCATCACAGGGACAATTGCCGGACTGGGTGCCGCTGAAGGAGACGTCATTGAGCATAGCATACCCATCACTTGCACTCGAGGCATATCATACTTTCTTCTACCGCTATGTCTCCTAGCGCCCTTCTCAAAGGCTCACATGAATGTCCGCTTTTCAGGCCCCGGTGTCATCACCTCCTCTACCGAAACGGGCGACGTCTCGGTCGACACTTTCCGCACTGCTATCCTCCCTCTCTTTGGCCTCTTTGGCATTCCCCCGGCTCGAATCGAACTGCGAGTACTGCAGCGCTCTTGCGCAGGCCCTGGCGGCAAAGGTGGCGGCGGGATTGTCGAGCTTCGGTTTGCAAGCCAAGTTCGCCTGCCCAAGACGCTGCATCTAAATCGCAGTCCAGGTCGAGTGAAGAGGATACGTGGAGTCGCATACTGCACTGGCGTATCTGCTTCGAACAATGCACGCATGATACACTCCGCACGTGAGATCTTGAATCCGTTCGTTACGGATATTCACATCGCGGCGCAATACGACCAAGCGCCACTGGTGCCTACGGGGGATAAGGCAGGCAGTAAGAGAAGGCTGGGTATAGGCTATGGCCTGAGTCTGGTAGCAGAGTCAAGCTCCGTGGGAGTGTTGTACTCTGCAGATGTGGTCGTACTACCCTCAGGTGGAGAGGTCCCGGAAGACATTGGGAAAAGATGTGCCTATCAGCTGCTGGAAACAATTGCAAAAGGAGGCTGTGTAAGCCCTGTTTCGGCAAACGCCGTGCTTACTTTGATGGCTATGGGCTCCGAAGACGTTGGTCGCTTGAGAATTGGTAGAGATGTTCTTGCCACAGAGGAATTGGTTGAATTAGCAAGAGACTTGAAAACATTTGGCGCAAGTAGCTGGGGGTTACGGGATATTGAAGAAGACGATAGCGGGGATATCATTGTTTCTGTCAAGGGCACCGGCGTCGGGAATGTGGGCAGGAAAGTTGCCTAGACCTAATCAATTCATGCATATTTCTTCTTTAATTTTTTTTTTAAAAAAATTGGCCTCTGGGATATCACAGCGAATTCAGAAAATAAAAAAAGAGGGCAGTTGCAAGTTGTTCTTGATAATATTTGAATTGACGTGTTAACTTCTAACCGTTAGGACGAAGTGTTTGGCCTTGAATAGTGACACCTCGGCGTCGAGTTTGTATGGCTGTCATAGTAGCTCGATAGCCAATAGATTGGAGGGATAGAGCGGTTGAGCTCCCAATTTCCATTACAGCGACCCTGATGGTATTAATTATGTGATATTCGTTGAGAACAGCGTTGCCGGAGCTCATAATATCAGATAAATGTGTTCTTGGTGACTCGTCGCTGGAGTTGTCTCTAGTAGCTGCTCTAGATTGCTCGGTACGGTCTCCTGCTCCCTCGCCGGCCTCACCATCTGGCGGTCTCCCAAGTGGCTGCAGCTCAATCTCATCTGTCTCATTTACTAGCATATCTGGCGCATGTCGAGAAACTCCGCGCTCTTCAGCGTCCAAGTCTTCAGGAGAACGGCCGGTGGTAGGTTCAAGAAGAAGCTCGGGTAAGAGAGGGCGGAATGTTTTTAGTGTGACACGCAGGTTCTCCCGTTGGTTGTGTACTGCAAGCATCAGACACTGAAGGAATAGGATAACCAAGTCAGCCAATAGGTAATATAATGTATAAGCCGCAGGCATTTGTCCAATAAAATCGATAATCATTCCTCCGTGCTGATATCCTCGATGATAGTCAGGGCCTGTTGGGAGTGACCCAATGATATGCAGGGACATGCACAACAGGTTGGGCACTAGTATCATGAAGACGTGAAGGCGAGTCGCCGGCATCAGAAGCGCAAAGGATTCTTCTTTCGGGGTGAGATACATATATTGAGGCCCAGCGCGCAAGAAAAATCGAAATATGGAGCATCTGTAAATAGTACGTCACCGTGGACAGTTGGTTAGCTTGCGGATCCCCAAAAGAAGACAAGAGAGGATGAAGAGGAAGAATGGCAAGGGTAGGACGATGATCAAGGTAACAAAGTGATGCAATCGAATACTAAATGTCAAAGAGAGGGTAAATGTATCAACGTACTCCATGTAGTACAAAGAGCTCAGCTCAGCAAATACGACAAGGTCGAGAGTCTTGAGTAGGTGCGTGACCAAGGCGAGTTTCTTGGCCAGTCCCGGATTCTGCTTCTTCTTGCTCCTCCTCCTCCTACGTTGCTGCCGGCTGCCGTTGCGAGATCTCGAGCGCTGCCGCGACTCGGGATGGTCACGGGCGTCAGCCTCTGCCTCTGCCTCTGCCTCTGCGTCATCGGCATCGGCATCAGCACCGACGCCAGGTGGTGAGAGCCGGTCAGGGTCGGGAATTCGCGCCGAGGAGCTAAGCGCGGCATCATTGTTCATAGTCGCCTATCATCATCTGGCTCGACAAACGAAGAATGTCTGCATTGGAAAGCAAAAGAGGCTGGACAAATAACGATTCGAGCTCGGATAATTTTGTATACTTTTATTTTGTGGAGTGTTGCCGGTCATGGAAGGTTGCCAGGAGCTTTACGATTTAAGGCTGGACAGCTTGGTGGTGGAGTCTGTCTTGGCTATTCGATACCTTATCGCTATCTCTATAATTCTTCAGCATTGCTTCAATTGGTGGGCTTATCCAGGATCAACACTAAATCCGACCAACAGTTTTTTGGGCCTCTCGGTACGTACTCCGTTGCCGACGGGTGGAGCCCCTTTCCCCGCAAAACAGGGTCTATTGCCTGCCCCACGCAGAGCTCCACATTCGTACATACATTGGTTCATTCATCCATCTAATGATAACACAAGGTACTTCATACATACTTTTGAATGGCGCCCGGCCTGGCAGGTCTCGACGTCACGGAATGATGACGCTATATTGTCAAGTGCCAAGGGTTCACATGAAAGCTGTACTAGGGCGAGGTGCTGGGTTTATGTGCTGAACATGCTCATTAAGCTCGTAGTTGATTTCTGATCAAGCATTAACAACAATGCTTTATTGGCTACTTAGACGCATTATCTTGATGGATTAGGCTTCCTATGCTACACAGTTATATATATCTATACAATCTCTTCTTCAAGCACTGTACTCGCTGCTACAATAAGGTACATAACCGAATACATGCAGCAGCAGGTAAAGTCCCGTGAGCATTTGTAAACAAATATCGAACCATTTGAAATAACTTTATCCAATCGTACTGCTCGACCTCCAAAATAGTTCATGGCTCTCTTTGAGTATCGATCGCTGGCTCCCGGCCTTTTAAGCTCCCAGCAAGTTAATTCCGAATGTAAATCAGCTGGGTCTACTTCGTAGATACGAATATTACCAATACTAGCGCCGATCGAGACCCCAGCCACAAAGTCGACATATGGCACAACCATCGAAGACATAACATAACGGTGTGCAGGTCCGGTGTGGCGAGCCAGTATGGTAATTGGCTGGCGTCATTGGGCCACCGGCAAATGGTCAGAAAGCTTGTCCTGGCTGGCCGCTTTCTCATTCTCTGCTCTTCTCTCCAGCTACATAAAGAGCTTCCCCTCCCTTCCCCTCATTTTGTTCAACTCTTCATCACTACTCCAGATCTTTTTCATCTCATCAGAATCTGCCATACAATCCTGTAATCTGCCTTCAACATTGACAATTGATATCCTAACCATCAGCCATCATGAACAGCCCAGAGCAGACCCAGAACGCACCAGCTCAAGGTGTTCGACGCCAAGTTGGTCTCCTTCTCACTCACCTCCACACCAATGAATGCTTATGCTAACGATGAATACCCTAGAGCTCTGGCTTCATGCCTGCCTTTGAAGGCCTCGCTCAGCATCGACAAAACGCCAACAACACTGCCCGGCGTCAGAGTATGTCTGATCAACAATCCAAAGGTGGCATCTTCAGCCAGTTCTTCCATAAGTTAGTTATCTACGTTATGATTAGTTCGCTTCTTCACGCTAACCATGTATCACCATCAGCAATTTTGGAAGAAACGCCAAATAATCAGTAACATACATAGAATGTTGTCACTGGAGACGACTGAGCCGTATTGGTAGCTTTCTCACTAAATCTTTTCTTTTGTCAGTATAACGCATTAAATGTCCATTTAAAGATGGCCACGGAGTTGGGCTGGCAAGACAGAATGATATCTGGTGTATATACATACGGGCTGTTATTCAATGCAAGTGGCTTCACTATGTTTTGCAAAGCTGCTATGAAGTAGTGACGCCTGTGAATGTTATAGAGCCATTTTACTTTGAATCATATACTCAAGTACTAATTAATGCGGCGCTACTGAGGATAAATACTACCACTGTGGAAGGCTATGCGGGCTGACTCTAAGCTGGGCGGCTAATACGAGATGCTATTTTTGAGCTACCTGTATTATCTTCGGCACAAATGAGGGCAGCACTCCATAATTCTGCTACACAATTAGCCTATGCGATGTATAGGAGAAAAGAAAAATAAAATAAAAGAAACATAAACTTTTTTTAACCTTGAGAGAGAAACATGTTCAATTAGTGACTTATAAAAGCCGTTCAGGCTAAGATACTCACCATTTCTCCATATCACTCACTGGCTTATCGATAACAAAAAGGTGGGATCAAATCCACCATTGACATGGCCGTCGCAACAATCTCTAGTAATATTTTTTTTAAAGAATAAAAATCGAAAAAGGCTCCAAACGCTCAAACCAGCAAGTGCTGGAAGCACTATCTTTTGCCTATTTTCCAAATTATGTCATGTCGACCGATACTACGCGACCTCAGATGTCGAAATGACATCGTCTGCCGCTCATGTTTAGCTAGCCGTGCAAAGCAGCCAGCGCAGGCTTGGTGGGCTGCTTCATACAGCTCTCAAGCCTTAAATAAGGCAAAACCACGACCTCCGTCACGGCCGAGTGAAGCCATTACACGGCAGCCAACAAAAGCAGAATTGGCTCGCTATCTAGAAGGCCTGAAGATCCTGCAAAACTCGGACAAGGAAAAGAGCAAAACAGGTGACTTTTCTGTCCGATTCTTCGAACAAGGCGACCATAGACGAAAAGAGTTATCCAATGAACAAGCCTTTGAGGAATCTTTGGATGATATCGATTGTTCCGATTTACGAGAGAACCTTCTGAACTTAAAACGGGAGCTTCGGAATCAAGACGACAAAGATGCTTTTAAGGAAATTCTAAAAGGGATCGGTCAAGATTGGGATAAGGTCAACTCCGCCGACGAAGTTGAGAATATCATAGCAAAGATGGAAGATTATGCACGGTCGATCGATGTTGAAATAAAAGAAGCTAGCTCTGATCTCCCGAAAGGAGTATTAGAACAGCTCATCGGAGACTTGCCAGACTTGTCAGTGGAGGAGGATGGATCCTCCAATAGACGTCGAGAATCGGTACCGCAAGTCATGATAAACGCAGATGAAATAACAACGAATAAGAGGCGGAAGCTTACAAAGTTTAACTCCGTGGTCATGCGCTTCCTTTCGGCAGAGAGGGAATCAGGCCTAAAACCAAAGGCTGTGCAGTATTTATATAAAGCTTACCACTCGACGAGGTTAGCTCTCGCCCAAAACTGGAATCATGTATCACCTGCGTTGTGGGACATTCTCTGGAGAGCATTTTCAAGTGAAAAGGATAGCCCTAATAGACTGTCACGTATCTCTGTGCTAGCCAGGGACATGAGTGATGCCAAGGTCACACTTAGCCCCGCGCAGCAAATCTTAGCAATTGAGGCTGTCTTTGTTGAAGGATGGGAGTCCAAAGCCACTGAGAACTGGAAACGATGCATCAGTACTCTTGGAGCTGAGGACTCAGAAACATTTCGAGACTTTTGGGAACTCGGCGCGAGGATGTATTGCCGTGTTGGTGATTTAGGGCAAGCAGAACGAGCAATCAACAAGCTTCTCAGCTGCAATATGAGCCCGCGTATCTTGACCCCTCTTATTCGAATTTGCTGCGAGCAGGGAACAGAAGAGGGCCAACAAAAAGCATGGGCGGCATATCGTCAGATGAGGGGGCTTTTGGGGAAAGAGATGACCCTTGGGGACTATGATCAGGTAATTTCATGTTTTCTGACCGCTCATCAGGTTGAAAATGCCTTGTATGCCTTTGTGGATATGATGAGCGACGGCCGAATCGATATGACGAAGCAAAGACATTTGCCTTCCGTCATTGCCAACAAATTCTTCTTGGGCAAGTGGCTGAAGCGATTAATTGGTGCTGGTGACCTGGATGGTGCTTTCATCGTAGTCGAATATATGCGAGAAAAGGGCGTTCAGGCATCACCGATTCATCTCAACGGTCTTATTGGAGCATGGCAGAGATCAGGTGGCGCTAATGATCTTGAGAAGGCCGATACCTTGGGCTGGGAGATGGTTGATTCTAGACTAAAATTTGTCGCCCATAGGAAGCCCAATGGCAGCATTCTCAGCAGCAGCAACACTTCAGCATCAAAGATCGCTATGATGGACCTGCCGCGTGCTACTATTGAGACGTTTTCTCTTCTTGCCGAAAACTACCGCCAACGAAATCTTCACAATCGGTTGAAGGCTTTGTGGGATGCTTTCCGTCAAGCAGAGATCAGCCCGGATGCCTTCATGATGAATCAACTTCTTGAATCGCTTATTCAAGAAGGTCAACATCAAGAAGCTCTAGCGCTGTATCACTCTCTTGTAGAGGGAAGCAAAGTAGAGCCTGATCCGTACACCTTTAGCGCGCTCTGGAAGACACTAGGCGCGAATCGATACGACTTCAAGAGTACCGATACCCAAACAAAAGAGGTCGAAGCAACAAGAGCCATGTTCAAAGAGACCATAAAACATAAGGGTGTATTCCAACCGGACGGCATTGACGGCCAACTCGCCCGTAAAATCCTCCACACTCTCCGCCGCCTCCAAGACAACGCAGGCTTGCTCGTCGCCATCACCGCATTCAAAGAGATGTTCAAATTCCTGCCACCCGAGACGCTCGTCATGGAAATGGTCCTCGGCACTACTAAACTTTCCTGGGACACCCCCTCCCAACGAGGAAAACTGATGCTAACCAAGCGAGAGATTGACCGGGATCTCCTCGCCTGGGCGGATTTCGACACTGCAAAACTCGAGGGCGAGAAGCGTGGCGCGGCGCTGTATGCATACTTGCAAAAGAAGTTTTGGCCTGCAGAGGGTAAGGAAGAGGAAAAGAAAAAGATTTTTGTCGAGGTGGCTAGGCAGATGGGGGTGTATGAGTTGTTAGCTCCGAGGAAAGGGGCTGGTGGGAGATGAAGGTGGGAGAGGAGGAGATATAATTGAATTTTTTTTTAAACATATGTATTAATGTACATTAGTGATATGATTAATGATTTCAACGGAGCATCTCCAAAGACATGAGGGTTATTGGAATAGACAGGCCACTCACAGTTACAATGTACCAATAGCATTTTAGATATATATAAAGAACAAGATGGCTCATGAGAATATTAATAACAAGCCACAAAATATCACCAACAAAACAAAACACACAATCCGCAGTCAGCCGCATCATATTCACATAACCACTTGAATCTAGCTGTCCGTTTAAAAATCTCAAAGGAATAAATATTATTACGTACCCTACCAGTCAACCCTCCTCCTCCTTGACTTTCCGGAACTCCAACGCTATGCAAGTTATAAAAAAAAAAGGCCGAGTATTGTATACACCAACGTTTCACTTTTGTTCTTCTTGATATCCCACCGCACTCTTGCTTAAGAAAAAAAAAGAGAGATCTTTGTATCTCACGGAAGATACTCTCCTCCCACTCGAGTTATACCACTTCGGAAGGGAGTGTGGGGATCTCCTTCACTTCGTCCAATGTCGAAAAATATCAACCACTCTCATCACTCATCTCCTCAAGTCCTTCCTCCTAAGTCTTTCTCTCGAGCCAAGGGGGCCGCGTCCTAGTCTCGCTGGTGCTTTTAAGAGCACTAACTCTTCTTCCTGCGCTTCTTAGGTCTATCAGGTTCGGTTGACTCTTCTACCTCGACGACTTCATGTCTCGACTCCTACGTCAGATCCATGCCTTCGACAGTATCATCACCCAACCTATCACCGACCGAGCTGAGTCCCGAACTAGGAGATCTCAGTTCCACGTCGTCAGTCTTATTTATTTCTGTATTTACGTCGGCGTCTTTGTTCTGTTGCGGTAGTTCTGGGCCCCTTTGAGATATCCATTCATGAATGCTCGTTATGGGCCCGCCCTCAACGAGGATCTCACTGCCGTCTGCGAATTTGCCAAAAATTGTACCCTGCCACTTCGCATCGTCGCCGGTCTTACTATGTTTCTTCTTTAGGGCTAAGGACCACGGCGTGTCAGTCGTTTTGTAGCACCAAAAAAATGGACGAATATCTAGTTTCTTTTTTTTTCGCCTTACCTGCTAGATAGTCAGTTGCGTCAGATTCTGCATCTCCGCTTCCCATGTCCATCATATCCTTCATGCGTGTTCCCGTAAACCACTGGATGAACTCCTCAACACCTCTAAGATCCTCTTCGCTTTTTAAAGCTTGCTCTGTCTCTACTCTCTCCGGCAGCAGTGCGCCAACCTCTTGTAGAGCCATCCTGACGTCCACTACATCGTAGTCCCCCGTATCGCTATGGTTATTCATCGCATTGCTAGCCGTCTTTTCACATAAAATTGTCAAATATCGTGCCGCAATATCGGTTAGGGTGTCGAGCACCGCGGGGCGCGTGCTGTGGTAGCCCGTTGCGCGGAGAATCTGTAGGATCGACGGTCGCAGGAAAGCGTGAAACATGGAGGGCGGACGGGCCATTACGAGATTGTGATGTGACGTGGTGGCGTGGTGAAAAACAAGGAGATGAGGAAGAGGATGAGGAAGAGGATGAAGAAGAAGAAGAAGAAGTTGAGGCGGCTGTGAGAAGTGCTAAAAGAATGATTTCGATGCTGTCGCATAAGCTCTTGTTGGACGTCATCGACTCTGCCGAATAGAATAGCTCACACAGCGCATGTTCGCTCCTAATTGATTTGATATACGCGCCTATTGTGGTGCATTGAGAAAGACAAAGTTTTGATTGCTGTTGAAGACACTGGATTGGTAAATGTGGTAGCTGCGTAAATTCAAGCTTGATGCAAGGGTGAAGCGAAATTCACATCACATACAAAGGACAGTGCGTATAGATGACATCATTCGCACTGTAATTTATACTTACCCTAACTGATAGCAGCTTCGATTATAGCAGCTTAGCTATCTCAAGATAGCAAAGAGACGTGCCCTATAGATAATAGAACTCAGTTGATGTTTTTCATTAAACTGAAATAATTGTTTCATTCGTTGTCATTTGCTTTATTTTTTTTAATTTTATTTTTTCAACATGCGCCATCAGATCCAAATTCCTTCCAAGTATCCGCGCAATTTTCCGCATCACAGCTTGTATTTAAAGAAAAACAAAAAAGATTCACCCGAAACCTCACATGTTCCACAAACAAGAGTACTTGAAGGTGATAATACACATCGAATCATGGGAAGATCCAAAGAGGAACGGAACGAAACCCAACTACGACTGTTCAGAGATTCCACTGTACTTGTTGATCCAGCCCAGCACCTCCCTATGCCAGACTAATGAATTCTCTGGCTTGAGCACCCACTTCGTCACATGTCAGTATCTAACATTGCTTCTAATGGTTATAGCACCTTGGACTTACATGATTTTCGTCCGGGAACATGACAAATTTGCTGGGTACGCCGCGAGCCTGTAGGACATTGAACATAGCCAGACCTTCTGAGATTGGTAGGCGATAATCGAGTTCATTGTGTATTACCTATGAATAAATTAAAATACAGTTGTCAGTCAACCCACTTACAGCAGAGATCGGGATACTCTCAGTTCTAGTTCACTTACCAGCTGGGGTGTGGCCCAATTTCCAACATGCTTAGCGGGATCCCATTTTTCATAGCCTTCTCTATTATCCCAGAGCGTACCAGCAAAGTCATGTTCGGGGAAGAACAGTTCTTCTGCAGACCACTGGCCAAGCGTCGAAAAGACGCCATCATGGCAGACCAAGGCCTTGAATTTCCGACCTAAATCATGACCTTGGATCCAGTCTGATACGAGTCAGTAGCTTGTTCAATATTTAATGGATCCCTTGCTTCATAACATAGACTCACTGATCATGTAGCCGCCGTAAGACGCACCGAGAGCGACTGCCCTAGTGGTGTCCACATAGCTCACTTCGTTTTCAAGATACTCGAAACATTTGACGAGGTCCTCGTAAGGATCGCCCCCCCAGTTGTCCTGAATAGCGTCCGTATGTGCTTGACCATATCCTGTGCTCCCCGTTGGATTGGGGCTTACGGCCACATAGCCTTGCTCAGCAAATATAGCTGGGTTCCATCGGGTACTCCAGTCATCTCCCCAAGATCCCTGTGGTCCACCATGGATAAGGAAAGCTAATGGGTACTTTTTCGACGAGTCAAAGTTTGAAGGAAGAGTCACCAGTGCATGAATGGAATAGCCCTTGGAACCGGGGAACCAGATCTCCTGACACTGTGATCTGCTTAGAGAGAAAGACCGGCCTTGTTTTGAAGTAGAAGAAATGATAGTAGTCAACTTGGAGTGAGGGTCTAGTATCGCATAGTTGGAGCTTTCAACCCGTGAAACCGTCGTTATCAAAAGTGATGAGCTGTTTCCAAGGACTCTTGCTTCGACCACAGACCCATCTTCGTGAATAGGGGTGGGAGGAGACGTGGCCTCCAGTGGCGATGATGGCAACTTCCATAGAACAGCCCTAGCGTGTTTCTCAGCCGCAACGTATAATTCCTTGTTGTCATGGCTCCAAATGACCCAATCAGGCTTAAAGTCCCAACCACCATTGCCATCTTCAGTCTCAAAAAACTCCTGAACATTGCTCAGATCGTTTACATTTGGAATCAGCAAGAGTCGTGTCTTGTCGGCCTCATACTGTTGGGATTTCATGCGCAGAAAAGCAACCTGCTTGCCATCTTTAGAGAAGGTAGGGGAGAGGGAGTAACCAAGTAGCCTTCCGGTCTTTACTATTTGAGGAGTAGTCGGCTTGTCCAAGAATGAACTCAGAGGAACGTAGTAAAGATCAGTCTTTGTGTATCTTGCGGGATTCAAATCTGGATCCTTTGCGACGAAGACAATGCCAGTAGAAGATATGTCAAAATCACCAGTGCCTCCAAAGGGCGGTACAGGAGAATCCAGCTGCGTGCCCGCAAGCAAGTTAGTAAGGGTCGAATTTCCGAGCGTCCATTTGCCGTCTACTTTCTCTAGCTGGCCGTACCATAGCGAGTTTTTGTTTTTAGTGTTCCAAGAATCCCAGTGTCGCACAAACAAGGAGGTATAGATCTTGGCTGTCGAAAGCGGCTTAGATTCAGCAACTGGGCTATACATCTGCCCATCGGGGGTTGTCAGAGCAGCACAGCAGAAAGCCACTTTGTCTGACGATAGAGACTTTGCCTTCAAGCTGGAAATACTTCCAGAAAAGTGATGGATATTATTGGACCTTTTTAAAAACCCCCAGTTATGTGATGTTTAGCTCGTTTTTGACACATCTTTGATATTTGCCAACCTTTGCTGCACAAAAAGGATTCACTTACTCGGGTGTTAGCACATGTTGTGCTACTAATGCTGAAGCACCATTATCGAGGCTTTTAACGTAGGCAATCTCCTTTTCACTGATCCAGATCGGGTCGCTCGCTGCAGAGTCTTCGGACACCAGATGCGACGTTCCTTCGCTCAAGTTCAGCACTCGGATCTGTGAGGTTTTGGAGTGGGTATCAAAAGAATAGGTTGAGACCTAGAGCCACGCATGTTAGTTGTGTCTTTGAATTTATTAAAAAAAAAAAATTCAAACCGGTAATAAAAGTCCTTAAAGACATTTTACTCTGTAGGATAGAAACAAAGTTGCCTCACTCACAGTGTATAAGACGAGCTCGCCAGTAGTGTTCGGCACTCCAGGAGAGCGCCGCGGCGCCGAGAGGAGAACCTCTGGTGTAAATTTTTCAGCTTGAATCGTCATCATCAGGCGACGGCGTTTGGAAAATAAAATGTAGGAATTGGAAAAGGGAGAAAAAGAAAAAGAAAACCGCCAAACTCAAGAAGGAAAATGTTATTTTATCATATCATACGAAGAACCCCAAAATGGCTGGAGCAAAATAGATATGAACCAAAGAACCCCTCATCAACCCCGCACTATCAACGTATTGTATGGACCTCCATATTCTGTTAGACCCCTTTGCCCCCCTTCCGAGCATTAGTTTCATCGTCTTCAACCAGAGATTTTCGGCTGAATTATTAATGGAATTGGTTTTTTTTTATCATGATTTGAGACTGTAGAGTTAGTAACTAAAGCAACAGACGCTGACCAATAAGGCTAGTACGTAGGTAGTCGTCATTTTATACAACTCTGTATAGCTCGTCTATTATGGCACCGAGAGTACAACTTCGTTAATCTCTAAGCTAGGTGATATGCCCTGTATAGCTCATATATTACGGGCACCGAGAAGATCTTACTTGATCTTGTTTACTAATTTATGAGCTATATATCGCAATCGAAGCACTTGAAGTTAACGTTTTACTATAACTGCTTACCTATATCCTGTACGTTGCAAGAGCACATACCTAGTATGCTTATCATTTTAAGCTGAGATTCTTTTCCTCTCTCTCTTCTCTAGGTCTATTCTAGCCAAGATGAATTCCTTTTGCTGTTAGAATTGCATTAAACCTCAACTTCCGATATATATGAACATAAGCTGGTTTTCATTCTCAACGTGTTCTATCTAGACTCATGTAGATAAAGTTGGTTGACTCCAGCCGCAATGCAAGGAGTTCAGTAAATAATTGTCCTTCGGAAAAATTCACATATATATATACACCTAGCCCTTGCTGTCCCATTCCCATCTAGTTATTCAGCTATGACCAGTCACAAAGTTTGTGTGGAACTCTTTTCCATCGCGTATCTGCGTATTATATCCTATCCATAATGAACGCCGCCCTTGTATTGTTCCTTTCTGATAAATTGAAAAAAAAAAAGGAAAAAAAAGAAAGAAAAAGAAAGAAAGAATGCGCAAATATCCGCCATTCATTCACTTCCTTGATGCCCCAAAATTCGTTCGCTTCTTGTTCGTTTGTGCATCATTTTCGCTGTCTTCCGTATCTCTTTTCTTGGGCTTGCTCGTCTTATTCCCCCCTGCCGAGGTTGGCGTGGGATTGCCCGATGCGCTGTCTCGGAAGGTCGTGGATAACGGTGTTGGTGCAGGCGTTGAGCCTACCGATCCAGGAGTCGAGGAGTCCTAAAACCAAGAAGAAAAAACCATCCAGTTAGCGACACCGGAAACGTGCAAACTAGCTAGAAATCTGTATCCAAAAGCTATCCTTCAGATGGGCAACCTTACCCCATTATTCGGTCGGTATGAGATGGATGAGCGCGAGAATACGCGATTCTGCTCTGAAGGTCCTGTCTTGCGTCGTTGGGCTGCTGCACCGCTCGTGCCTTTCATATAATTGTCAAAGCCAGTGATGATGTTGCCGCTAGGAGTGCTCTCAAGGTAAACGGCTTCTTTCTGCGCAATATTCTCCTCCATCGATGCCTATGGTGATAACAACTTAGCCTCCAAAGTTTTATATATACCTGAGTGCCTGGATAAACAGAGACGCAAACTCACCAAGCGGCGCTCTAGCTGCCGGCGTCGATCGACCAAGTCTCGTACGCGCGCCTGCGCCTTCTTATATTCCGCCATAGTTGGTTGCGCCTCACTGGGTCGAGACGCAATTGTCTGCTTATTGTCCGCCATGCGCCGACACTCTAATATCTGACAGCTCTTCGACGCAACAGGCGTTGTCGTTTGTCAAAACTGGAGTTTCGCAACTTTTGATGTTGTCACAGGAAAATTAGCTGGATTGACTTGACGCGGAATTGAGAGGCGCTAACACTGCAAGCACATGTCAAGTCACTCCACTATTTTCCACTAAGCCCTATAGGGGTACTAGATAAGATGGATGCCCAGACTCATAAGCTACCGGAGCAAGATGATACGAAGCATTTATATAATGTCAGGTAGCTCCATGAGATCGTGCGTCCTTTTTATTTCCTATTAAACCATTTTGGAAAGAGTCTTTATTTCGAGCAATATCTGCAAAGCTACCTATTAAAAGTCCTTCCGAATGCTCATAAACGTTGCTTCGCTTTTTGTCCAATATCTACTTTATATTCCTATCCAGATTCTTTTCGGCTCTTCATATTACTAGGCCGAGATGAATCCCATAAACTGTTAGAGATGAATGCTTTAGCAGTCGTTAGCCTTAGCTGTGGATATGAGCGTTGGTTTCAGAGGGTTTCAGCTGCCTAATCTTTTTCGCAAGAGCTTTTCCATTAGCACAATGTATTCGGGCGACGAGCCTTTGGGCTGCATAAAAAAGAAAAGCAAAAAAAAAAAAAAAAAAAAAAAGGAAAAAAAAAAGAAAAAGAAAAAGAAAAAGAAAAAGAAAAAGAAAAAGAAAAAAAATCAATCGACAGTATTAGCCAGAAACTACGCCGGCCACTCGACTCCTATTCAATCAGGAGAGCTATCCGCTTCTCCGTTGACGATAGAATCGTCTAGCTAAGGGTTCTGAACAAGCAGCTGATCTTCTTCCAAAATATCAGCTGATTTGCCACGATTGAACGGAGTCGAGGGCGCAGAGGAGCTATTGCGTCTCTGTCTTTCGGATCCTTTGTCCTTTGCTAAGGGTTCGCTGTTTTTATGGCGACGGCGATTACGTCCGTGATTCCCACTGCCATCACCCTCTTCAACTGTGCCACTATCCCGCTGGCGTTCCTGCCGGCGTTCTTGTCGGCGTTTTGGGGGTGAAGTTGAACTGAGACTATCAGCAGATCGATCACGGCGTCGGCTGCGGCTGCGGCTTCGGCTACGACTGCGGTCTTCTGAGGGACTGCGTGAACGAGAGCACGGCGTAGCCGAATGGCGCCTTCGGCGCTCTACTGATCGACTTCTAGAAGCAGAATGCCGTCTGCGCTTCGGAGGAGGCGAGGCGCGCTCTAAAGACTTTGAGCGCGAACGCCGATGTCGAGCATCACGGTGATCCCTCCCGTTGCGTGAATGTCTTCTTGGTCGATAAGCATCCCCACGTGGAGACCTAGATCTTTTTCTCGATTCCCTGTGTCGAGTAGACGCCCCTACCTTGCGACGCGGAGGACTCCTAGAGTCCCGACCACTGCGAGATAGACTGCTGCTTCGAGAACGCGATCGCTCAGACGCCGATTTGGATGGCGAACGGCTCTGTCGCCGCTGCCAGCCACGATCGCGCCCTCGGCCGGCTCGGTTTCGGGGAACATAGCTATCTCGCCGATATGAGTCTCCAGAAGCGCGGTGTCGAGGCTCGGGAGAACGTGATCTATTTGTACCCCAACTATGACCTCCTCTTCCACGACCCTCAAAAGCACGATCACCACGGCGACCTTGCCGGCTGTCCCTCCCATTTACACGGTCTCGACGATCTCGCTCTTTAAGCTCAGCAACCTCTCGATCACGACGATCAGAGTCTTCGCGACGCTTTCTGGCATTTTCTGCAGCTCTATCTGCTTCAATCTAGTGTCGATCGTTAGGTAGGTTCTTACAAGGGTAGATTTCGAGATGTGCTTCAGTGAGAAATTACGAACCTTTTCTTGCATAAGCTCGAGTTTCTTGGCCTCTAGAAGCTCTTTGGGGACACCCTGGGGACTGCTTTGGGCACTAAGCAGCAATTTCCATAGTTCTTTGCAGAAAGATCCTGTATCCTTGTCTAGGAATCCAGTGAGCTGTATCTGAAGCGATTTAATGTCGGGCTTGGTGGCCAAACAATTAGCATGACTGGCGTGAGGTTGAAGTAGAGCCATAAAACCTACATGTCTAGGCCCGTCTATTAGATTGAAGCAGAGCTCAGTCACGACATCGTCTTCGTTGCCCAAAATCTCAGAAATCTTGTTGGCAATCCATCTATGAGAGTTTGCTGTCAGTGCTGGAAAGTCGGGATCAAGTCAAGGATACGGGTTGGAGCCTTGGGTGCCGAACTTTTTAATGACCTGCAGATTGACCTTTTGCATGTCAACCTTCTGACTAAATTCAGAAGGAAATTTCGTAGACTTTAAGAGCCGAGCATCTCCTGCTGATGCCATTGCAGCTGGAATCGCGATAACAATGTGAGATGGTAACGCGTCTGCAAAGTAGGTAAGGTAGAAGAAATAGAGACTGGCTAGCAAAAGTGACGTCTGTGCTGCTATTAGTTGAAAGAAAAAAAGAGCTGGAAAAAGATATGGGAAATCTGCACGGGCCAAATACGGAACAGAGTGGCACTAGCGAGTCGGCAAGTCGGTGTTACCTAGCAGTAGTACCTCTCAAATTTGCTTATTCAGAGCGCTAAGAGTAGCATCTCGATATTGAGGACATTAGCGGCCAACGTTCATTATTAGTAGGTACCTATTTAAGTGTCTAACCTAAACACCAAATAATATATTGATATTTCTTAGCCACATATAATCTTTGACACAGGCATTATACAGCGAACGCTTGTGTCACACAATGAACATACAGGTGGTGGATAAACATACAGGCCACTAGAAGATACTCAAAACTTAGACAATAGTCATTCTACAGTCGTCTTTGTTTAGCTATGAATAATGTATAGGCTAGAAGTCCGTTGTCCCTGTATTTTAAATGTGTAAAGAAAGAAAGAAAGAAAGAAAATAGAATATTCTACAGTTTCGTACTCTTGATGACGGTAGCGTTGACACCGCTGATTTCGCCCTGGTAACCTCCCTTGGGCTCGCCACCTTGCCAAACAGGTTTCATGCTCTTCAGCTTCTTCTGCTTGGCCTCGTACTGCTTTCTCCTCTTGACTCTTGGGTTTCGGACATCCTTGCTTCTCTTTGGTGCCAGGCCCTTGTTCTTCTGGATAGCATATGTAATCTTTCGCTTGCCATCCTCGCCAATTTCCTCTGTTTCCACTACTCTGTCTGACTTGCTTGCGGCAGCATAGGCCGCATATCGGGCAGTTTTGTCATCCTTCTTAGCCTTGGAAGCATGTGCCACCATGTCGTAATACTCATCCTCGTCATCGCGAATTTTGGCAGCCTTGGAGTCTTCTTCGTCGCTGTCATCGTCACCGAGATTCGCGCCAAGCTTAGAGTCCCTCTTTCCTCTTCGCTCAGCCTCAGCAAGAAGGCGAGCTTGGCGGTCTCGAAGACGCTCGCGGTGAGGGATATCCATATCGCCACCTGCGTCACGGCCAGCACCAGCGCGACGATTGGCCTTTTGCACAATCTGGGATGTGTAAAACTTCAAGCTCTTCTTGCGCGCAGCCTTATCGGCCGCAGCGCGAGCATCCATGGCGTCCTCTTCACCAAAGTCTGAACTGTCATCATCCTGAGGTTGCGTTGTCTTATCGTTGCTCTTTGTCTTTGACTTGGTATTCAAGGGCAAGTCGTAAAGATCGGCAACGGTTTCTTCGATGGCCTTGGCCTTGGCTAGCTTCTTCGCTTTCTTGGCTGTGGCAGCTGTATCCTCCTTAGATTTCTTCGCCTTCTTCTTAATCTGGGCGACTGATCTATGCGCGTCAAGCTGAGGGATAGTATCAATATCTGTGGCTAATAGTGCGTCGCTAGATGCGCTGAGCGATCTCATATTGTTGACTCTTTCCCATGCTTCGCGGCATTGGACCAATGTTTCCATTACGTCGTGTTCACGAAGTTCGGCCGGATCTATCGTTTTTTGTGCCTTGGAGGTGTCGCGAGCTGGAGACGTTAGAATGGCCAAATAACTAGCCAGCGAGGCGACGTAACAGCCGAGAACCCAGTACTTGACGGCAGCCAAAGACTTGCTGGATGCAACCTTGGCCTCTGCTCTGAGAATTACTAGCTGAGGTTGGAGCTCTTGAAAGTCCTTAACAAGATAGTCGAATTCGGGGTATCGGGCAGCCAGCAGTTGCAATCGTTCTTTAGGACCCATTTCGTCAGTTACCTCAACCTCCTTGAGAACCTCGGTCACGGTCTCTGCACTTTCTGGTGCGTCTTGTTCACCAGTCAACCATTCATCTCCGTCAAAGATGAAGTCTTCTTCAGCCATTTTGGACAGCTTCTTCTGCTGTATTCTCTTCGCCTCGGTCTCTTCCTCTAAGGCATCTGCCTCGGTCTCAATGTTGTCTGCATTATAATACTCCTTTCTTGAGGCACCCCACCATCCCTCGTTCTCACCCTCGTCCTCGCCAGCCTTATCCTCTTCATCTTCAGAGTAGTCACGCTCCGTAGCTGTCTTGCGTTTTGATTTACTCGGCCGGGGCTTGTCGTTTGAATCTGAATCCTCGTAACCCAATACCTCTTCATCTGAAAATTCAATCTCTTCGTCGCCTTTTCTCTGACGTTTCAGGTTGGGCTCATCGTCGAGCATTATTGCATCTTGATTCAAGAAGAACTCGTCCTCTGAGTTGGCAACATCCTCATAGGAAGTGACTTTTAATCGAGCGTCCGCCGGGTCGAGCTCTTTTGGCCCATTGAACTCTGTGGCGTTCCGGGAAGCCTTTCTCTTTTTTGCCATGATGAGAGTTTGGTGCTTTTGGTGAGTTTAATAAACTTGATCCACGTCGAAGACTGCTCGTGCCGGATCGCTATCTCGCCGATGGCTTGGAACTTTTCGATGGGGCACTCTGAAATTTTCCTGGTCGATAAGATAAGAATTAATCGGCGTACATATACTCCGTACATATTGTATGTACGAAGTACTTGGGTACCTCTTTACGAGTGCGAATTTGTTGAATTGAAGTGCCTTACCTAAGCAACTAAGGTAAGTTAACATTTAGGGAGAACCTCCACGGAGATACGTGCACCCGTCACTCCACTCAAGTACCTATCTAGGTAATGAATCGCCGTGCAAGTCGAGCCATCACAACCGACTTGAGCTGCTCGCCAAGGCCGCATGCGGAGCAGAATATCACAGAATGCTTTGTACGGGGTACAAAGAACGTACATAAACAATATTCAGCTGTGGAGATAAAAGATTCCGCCGTGGAAATAAAAGTTGCAGTCAAATTGCTCTATGGTGTTCACACCACATATTTGCCTGTCACATGCAGCCTGAGCTCCGCGCTAATACCACCAACGCCCGTGATATAAGTAGGTGGTCTGAACCTCTTATTGGATGGTGATGATGATTTACGAAGTAGAGATGGATGCCATGGAATTCAGTCATGAACGTCACCTTCGGATTGTACGGATTGTTAACTACCTTGAGAGCTTGTATTGTGGCGCTCCTTGTGACTTGCGCAAGAATACAGCACCGGCTACTTTATATAAAATACTACTCACATCTATGTATACAAGTAGGTAGCCAGCCATACTTGTATGCAGAAGGTCAGCCACAGCTGCAAGGCTGTTCATCAGAAATGCCCGTCACTTGCGCGCTTGGGTAAGGAGATGATGATGAAATCCCAAGGTCCCACTTACGCGAAACTACAATGATGTACAAGTACTCCGTAGTATGCATGCAACCCCACACAATGCCTTGTAAGCAAGCAAGACGTTACGATGGGCATGGAGAACAAAATATTCATACCCGTAGTACCACCAACGATCTTCTCCGGTTTGCGCAATGAATTCTGGTCCTAAAATACAATAGTGCCAAGTACTTCAAACTCCGTTGCCTAGTCCCGAATATCAAGAGCAAAGACGTCAGTTTCCACATGGCTTGCACAAGCCCCTTTGGTCATTCAACATAAAATTAGTCCACCTGACAGATAACTGCTAGTACTAGTAAGTATTATTAGTTTTGGGGCTGTTGCTCTGTGAACCAATCGATAATGCTTGTTGCTGATAAAACAAGCTAGCTTTAGCCGACTGCAGGTTTAGAGAGAGCTAGAGCATTAAATCATGGGCGACGCGGACTTCATCTCTCAGCCTTGTTACTCTCGTACACCCTTATCGTACACCCTTATTTACTACCTCCAACTATTAATGTTAGCCTATCGTAGGGCTATTTCTCCTTTGTAGATCTGCTTTGACCTCTGATCTACAGATACTGTCCTAAGGTCTCCTAAATCTGCTTCGCGTTCTGCTTCATCCATGAATGGCTTTGTCCTTTGTTCTCTTCTTTGTTTCTGACTAGGGGACCTTTGGCCCGACGCCAACCCCGAGCCAAACCCGGATCCGAGACCTGGAGATCTTTGTTTGTCTCGTATTACTACCTTGACAGCCCTGATAACCCCGTCGAGGCTTACTACTAGGTACTTGCATATATCATTTTTATTTCATCTACGTACATAGTTGTATTTCTATTCCGGAGTACGGAGGACTATTCCTCCCTTATCACCACTACCCCATCTGAGTGACGCTCGCTTTCGCATCATCACCCAACCGCCATGACGGACCGAGACGGATCTGGGTCGGCGTCTCAGCCAGTGTCTCCTCGCTTATCTCGCCGTCCGTTCACTATGCGTCGCCAGCACTCGGCAAATGAGCCAGACGAGCGCTCCCCGCTGCTTCTATCCACCTCACGATCGCATGTTCGAATCCACGGTGGGGTTGCATCACCTCGCCATCCTAATTTATCCTTTGATCAGAGTTATTCAGGTAAGAAAGAGAAATACCCTCTTCGTTTCCCCTCCAACCCCAAATCAGAGACCACCTGCGAGTTTAGCTGCTAATATCCCTTTCGTGTTCGTGTGCAGACAGCAGCCGAGGCACTCGACATCACAGTCGCCGTTCTTCTTGGGGACAGCGCTTAGCTAATGCATTCTCCGAGCGATCCATGTCCGAGTCTAAAGGTTCCATCTTCCCTGATGAGCGGGTATGGTACGACCAGTTCACGAGCACCGATTGGGTGCACGATACGATAGCCGACTCCTACCGCGTTAGGGTGCTCCGCAGTAGAAAGGACTTTTGGGGTCGAATCTTGATGACTATTGACGGCAGCCAGGGTTGGATTCTTAGTGCTCTCTGCGGCTTTGTTATTGCCTTGATAGCATATATGGTTGATGTTGCAGAGTCTGTTGTATTCGACTTCAAAGATGGCTATTGTGCAAGATCATGGTATTTTGATGAAAAGGTAGGCGGAACCAAGTTTCACAATTCTGGGTCCTAAAAGTTTGTTTGCTAACACGACGTCTAGAGATGCTGTCCTGGGGGACGTACTGAATGTACGGACTGGAGGACTTGGTCCCAGGCACTGCATTATCATCCGTTCGGGGAGAAGTGGACGGATTTCCTCATCTATGTCACTTGCGCTGTCACGTTTGCCGTCGCTTCATGCTGGGTCGCTTTATGGACAAAGACTGTTGTTCCCTCGGCATATCGTTTAACCACACTAGATGAAAATCTTGCAGCCGAAAGGCCGCCGCAGGTCGCTGATGAAGGCCCTGGCGATGAGAGTACTAGTGCTAGTCCGCGACAAGTGATGGACAAGAAACCAGAAAATCCGCCCATGGTTTACTACTCAGCGGCAGGAAGTGGTGTTGCCGAAGTTCGAGTCATCCTCAGTGGTTTCGTTCTTCACGGATTCCTCGGTCTAAGAACCCTAATTTTCAAGATGCTGTCGCTAATTTTGAGCGTCTCTTCGGGGTTAAGCATTGGCAAAGAGGGTCCGTTCGTCCACATGGCTGCTTGCGTTGGCAATATTGCGTGTCGTCTCTTTGCCAAATATGACCGTAATGATGCCAAGAGACGTGAGATTCTCTCTGCTGCGGCGTCGGCTGGTGTAGCCGTCGCTTTCGGTGCGCCTTTAGGAGGAGTCCTGTTCGGATTGGAAGAGACATCATACTTCTTCCCAGCAAAAACGCTGTTTCGAACATTTTTTGCTTGCATCATCGCTGCACTGTCCCTCAAGTTCCTTAATCCATACGGCACCCACAAAATCGTCATGTTTGAGATTCGTTATCTGGTTGACTGGGAATACTTCGAGTTGGGATCCTTCATATTTGTTGGTATCCTGGGCGGCGCTATGGGAGCTCTCTTTATCAAAGCGTCCAAGTATTGGGCACAGAGCTTCCGTCGAATCAAGGTCATAAAAGCATATCCTATGTTGGAGGTATTTCTCGTGGCTGTAGTAACCGGCCTCATGAGCTATTGGAACCCACTGACCAAAGTTTCTGTTGCAAAGCTTTTACTAAATTTGGCCTCTCCGTGTGATCGCACCAAAAGTAACGGACTAGGGCTCTGCCCAAGGTCTGTGGATGACATACCTTCTATATTGACGACATTAATAGTTGCCTTTTTAATCAAAGGGTTTTTGACCATTATTGCATTTGGAATCGTATGCTCTCAATTTTTCTCAGACGTTTTAAAAAATTCCCACGGGCTAACGTGTGTTGCAGAAAGTCCCAGCTGGTATATATATCCCATCTATGGTTGTCGGAGGTTTGATGGGACGGATTATTGGTCACCTTGCACAGTGGCTCGTGCTTGTTACACCTGACTGGAGCATTTGGAGTGGCTGTGCCACTGCATCGGACGGAACATGTATTCAACCTGGAGTCTATGGTCTCATTGCTGCTGGTGCAACCATGTGCGGAGTTACAAGATTATCCGTGACTCTGGCTGTCATCCTCTTCGAGCTCACTGGTAGTCTGGACTACGTTCTGCCGTTCTCTCTGTCGATCCTCGTGGCCAAATGGACGGCGGACGCCATTGAACCATGCAGCATATATGTGAGTAGAGTGTAGTGATGCAAAAGGTATTGATTATCATCAATGATGGGGCTAACTCAAAGAATTAGGATCTTCTTACGAACATGAATGCTTATCCATTTTTGAACAACAAGCATAAACCCATATTTTCCGGCGATCTGACAGATCTTGTTCGTCGCCTACGCAGAGAGAGGATAATTGATATCACAAATTCGCCGCTAGTTCCTGCTTCGAGTCTCCGTTCTAAGCTTGAGATCCTTCACCAGCACGGCGAACTTGACGGCGGTTTGCCCATTTTGAGAGACGATGTATTGGTGGGCCTTATACCTGCTCCAGACCTTCAATTTGCCTTGGACCAACTTCATGATGAAAGCACAAGCCTTTGCTTGATGGATCAAATTCCTAGCATTGACGACGACGAAGACGACAGCAATCCTGACCCAACCGATTTTACGCAATTCATAGATCCAGTAAGCATTCATATTCAATGCCTAATGTTGCGGTGTGGGTGAAGATGGGATTTGACTAACATTATACAGGCGCCTGTTGCATTAGACATTAGATCGCCGATGGATCTGGTGTATGAGTGCTTTGTCAAACTAGGTCTGAGGTACATTTGCGTTTTGAATAACGGCAAATATGCCGGCATGGTATGTGTACCTACGAGATTAACAAAGCCCTAATTCAGAGTCTACACTCCGCGTTATATACGATACATACTGAACTAATATTTTGTTCTCTAGATTCACAAAAAGACATTCGTCAAGTATACTCGAGAGCTGGAAGAAGACCAAGGGGGCCATTGAGGAAAGGCCATCAATATTAATGTTTGTGTTGCATTGCACTGCATTGCAAGCAGATAGAGACTGTATAGAAACAAATTTGCCTTTTTTTGGGGGGGTTTTTTTTTCTTATTTTTTTTTTTTCGCAAGAGGAGGAGTGCTGGAATACTGAGCATCATGGGAGATTTTGCATAGTCATGGCGCATTTGGTTTGAATTTGGGACCGATTGGATTCCAGTTAGTCTACCTGGGAAGGTTATATGCCTATTCTCTATGGAGAAGATGGTGGCTTGCGGTTGTTGGTTCCCATAGAAGAGGACTTTTTCCAGAACGCGGATTACCGGATTTATCTTGTATAGGCGGTACCATATCATAGCGATAAAGATTGAAAGAACTACATTACGTACGTTCTCGATAAAGAAATAATATACATGTTTGCTTTCATTCTTACTACTAGATAACTATCTGGGTACCTATAGTCTCATAACGAGAAAATTTCCGTTGGAGATAACAGGCCAAAGGGAAACTGAACTGTCAATGCCTAGGCGGAGCCGGGGTCATTTTGCTGCTCTCGGAACGACTGGACTTTTGAGAGAGAGAGAGAGAGATGGCATCAAAATGCTGGTAAATTTATGGAGTACGAAAGTGGATAAATAAACAAATCTCCTTCTCTTTTCCTCTTTTGTACTTTTCCTTTTCTTTTCTTCATTCAGCCCTTGCATGGGGCTCATACTTTATATGCTCAATTCACAGTTTACTACCCCATCTTGGAACATGTGCTCCGTACAATAAGCCAATGCGCCCCACGTGGTGAAGTGAAAGCTGTCTGGATGCACCCCCGTTTGACAAATCTCTAATCCGCTGCAGCAACTTTAAAAAAACGTAATAGAATTGAAGTCAAGTGGTCATGCCTGAAAGGTAAGAAGAGATTAGACAATTTGACATTGGGGGAGAGACTGGGGGCCGAGGTCGGAAAGTTGTAAGAGTAAACCGTATCTGAGTCTAGATTAAAAAACGACTTCATCACAGGAACGGATTTAGTGGTAGACTAGAAAGATACTTGTATGAGTAAGTTGTATAATACATACTGCAATCAGGCGAAAATGGTTGGAATGGGCTTATTAGATCCCTTGCCTGACTTGGACCATCTAATCTGCTAGAGGATTGAAAGGGTCTGCCCCATATTGCTTATCTAATTGATACGTAAAGAAAGATCCATCTTCAGCCAATAGACGCTCAGCCAAACCAACCGGTCCGGCTCCCGGTTCCGGCTCTGAGGCTCCACGGGATATCCTTCGGCGGTCCTTTTAGCCATCAAATCTATTCGCCCACGAAAACATACAATGCCGTTTAAGCAGCTACAAGTGGAACAAAATGCGCCAACGCCGTCCAGCGCCCCCGTCAAGCCCCGTCTAGCCCATTTCCCCAATGGCCCTGAGCTTTAGAGGGGAAAAGCTGGCCGCCATCGCCCACTAGCTGGTCCATCTTGTCTTCTCTCCCCCCCCGCATCGAGTACCCCACAGATAAGCCGCCGCCATCCGTTTAATACAAAAGGTCTGTGAGGTCGCACCAACCAAGACTTGGTTCAAGTGGTGAGACCGTTGACGATATTGTGACTGGCTCGACTCTTTTCTCTCTTCTCTCTCTTCCTTTTCCCCTATTTCTCTTGTGACGTCTGCCGAGATCTCAAGTGAGGGGAACACATTGAGGCGAGAAGCACCTCCGGCCTCCCAATCATCAAAGAAAGCGATACCCCCTCCAATTGCAGCTCACGCGGCCTGAGTCGGGAGTTCAACAGAAGCAGGTCACAAGCCTGAAAAAAGTAATACCGTTATACCGTGTATATAAAGAAGCTTTCTCAAGATGCCCGCCCTACGTGCCGCTCAGGCGTTGCGTCCTGCGATTCGATCTCTCCACGCTTCATCCTTCACTACCGCTCGTTGCTTCACCAGTGCTTCCATCAGAATGGCGTCGTCCAAGGCTTTTGTCCAGGGAGAGCCTGATGCTCCTGTTTTGAAGACTAGCATTCCTGGATCTGCGAGCTCTAAGAGGATTAGTGAGCTGAGCGAGGTGTTTGATACACGAAGCATCAATATGATGGCTGATTACACAAAGAGCGTGGGCAATTATATTTCTGATCCCGATGGAAATTATCTCCTCGATGTGTAAGTACATTTACACACATATATACATACATCGATTTTAGGTCGGTTTGAAACATACAAGGAATCCTCGAGAAATGGCCATCTCTTTATCTGTCAATCAGAGACAGTTCTCTCCCCCTCAATCCTACTCTGTCTGTTATGGTACTGTATACTAACATGGACAAAATTGGACAGTTATGCTCAAATTGCTTCGATCCCCGTCGGATACAACAACCCCGCCTTGGCCAAGGCCGCGTCCACTCCCGACATGGTCAATGCCATCATCAACCGTCCTGCCTTGGGCAACTTCCCCTCGCACGACTGGGCCGAAATCCTCAAGACCGGCATCCTCAAGGTGGCTCCCAAGGGACTCAACCATGTCTTCACCGCCATGGCTGGCTCTGACGCCAACGAGACTGCCTTCAAGGCTGCCTTCATTTACCGACGACAACAGGAGCGTGGCGGCCCAGACGTCGAGTTCACACAGGAGGAACTCGACTCTGCCATGAACAACCAGTCGCCTGGCTCTTCATCCCTCTCCATTCTATCTTTCAAGACCGCCTTCCATGGCCGTTTGTTTGGTACCCTCTCGACCACCCGCTCCAAGCCTATCCACAAAATCGATATCCCCGCCTTCGACTGGCCCCAGGCTACGTTCCCCATGCTCAAGTATCCCCTCGATCAGCACGCCGAGGAAAACGCCAAGATTGAGCAGGCTAGCCTCGACGAGGTTGAGAAATTGATCAAGACGTGGCACATTCCTCCTGCTGCGGTCATCGTTGAGCCCATTCAGAGTGAAGGTGGTGACAACCACGCCTCCGCCAACTTCTTCCATGGACTCCGAGCTCTCACTAAGAAGCACAACGTCCTCCTCATTGTTGACGAGGTCCAGACTGGTGTTGGTGCCACTGGCAAGTTCTGGGCTCATGACCACTGGAACCTGCAGGATCCTCCGGACATGGTCACCTTCTCCAAGAAGGCTCAGACCGCCGGATTCTACTACGGAAACCCAGAGCTACGACCCAACAAGCCCTACCGTCAATTCAATACCTGGATGGGTGACCCCGCCAGAGCTCTACTCTTCCGTGCCATCATCGGTGAGATTGAGCGCCTCGACCTCGTCAACCACACCGCCAAGGTTGGCGACTACCTCTTCTCCAAGCTGGAGGGCCTGCAGAGCAAGTACCCCGAGCATTTCAAGGACCTCCGCGGCAAGGGCCAGGGCACTTTCATCGCCTTCGATAACCCTAAGCGCGATCAATTCCTTGTCAAGGCTAAGGAATTCGGCATCAACATTGGCGGCAGCGGAGCCAATGCCGTGCGCCTACGTCCTATGTTGACGTTCCAGGAGCATCACGCTGATATCTTAGTCAATGCCTTGGAGAAGGTTGTCAAGGCTTTGTAAGGGGAGGTTTGCAATAAGAAAAACTCGGAAATGAAATTTTCTTCAAAGTGAAATAAAATAAATTTAGACAAGGAAAAAAAAAAATGATGTTATTTTCGCCATGGTTCCCATAACATGGAGGGAGCTGTGAAACTGAAGTGGAGTTGGAAATACATTTTTTGATCAGAGGGATTCTACGGCCATGTACTTTATGATTTAAAGAAAACAAAACAAAAGATTCTAAAATATGTCTCTTTCTCTACCTTGTAGCACATTTTCTCCCCCAACTTATTTATATATGATATTGCAAGCCCTCAAAAGTCCTCTCGTATAGAGAGTAACTAACTCCATATCTTTATAATGAAATTTTACAACTTCACAACAAATGAAATCTAATCTGTCTAATATAGCGGGGAAAAAAAAATAGAAGGCATGGGGGCTTGGTCTCTTGTATTTTGTATATAACGAATCATGACTCATGTTCAACAGTTGTGTTGTTGGTCCAATGGAACCCCCTTGCTGTGAGGGAGATTTTTCGTGCAATCACAATCGAGGATATTTCGCTATCCTTGAACGACAACCTCCAGAATCCTATTCGCTACTATGGTGGTATTTAAACTACAAACAAAAATGGTAAGCGTCTATGTATAATATATCCAAGGTAGTAAGGCAAAATGCCTAGGTTTTGAATACTGGTCTTCAAATTATAATCAAAACGTAGAGTTAC